>CM060915.1:911430176-911630176 GCA_030737875.1 Allium sativum
ACAACCTACTCCACCAGCAACATATTTCAGCTAAGCTCGAAATTCATAGGAGAAGGAAGGTTCATTCCTTATCTTGATTTGAAACATATGATACTATAGATATGTATTTCATATAACTTGTACTTATGTATATTGAAATAAGATTTTTTTTTTCTTTTTGGAATTTATTAACTATCAGATTTCATATATTCAAGTATTAATAGACCCGCATTTAAATTTAAATTCTATTTAAATCTTGCTTTTATTTTCAACTTATTAAAAACAAACAACTAATTTCCTAGTGAAACAAATCACTGAGTTTATTCAAACAATTGTCTTTATTTCAGATTACAATATTTTACTTGCTCCTGAACTCATTGGAATTTGAATCTCAATTTAAATCTTATTGAACAAATTTGACTTGTTCAAAAATCGGCAACTCGACCTTTCAATTCTATAATTGGAAATGACAAATTCAATCTTCTCCTTAGACATCTCTTAGGATGTATAACTTCCAAATCCTGGTATATTCGGTTATCTTCCAACCCAACTCAATAATCAATTTCCGGATTCAATTTTAAATATTCCAAACTATGTATACATACTTTATGTATCAAATCATACTTCAAAATCACTTTTGTTTTTCGAAAAAAATAAGTAGCAAAGCTACTAATATGAACTTGTCCACTTGGAAATATTTCCATTCATAATTGCTTAATAATACTGCTAATGTTGATTTTTAAAACAACTGAAACCAAATTTCAAAACATCCGGAATCAAATCCTAAAATCTCGTCAAACAATCACCTTAATTGCAATTAAATTGACATGTACTTTCCTTCACACTTTGGCTTCATTTCGAATACACACTGTTTATCCTTTCAATGGTTTTCTCAATTATAACCAATTTGGTAGGTTATTTAATTTTAATTTTATTCGGTAAATGTAGTACACTCCTTTTTCACCTCATTTAACGGTTTAACGTCTTCAAACTTATATTCGACATCTACTTCTTCTTTTATCTTATTTTGATTGGACTTGTAAACAAGAAGATTTTCGTTTTCTGAACTTCTCATTCTTTCACAAATTTTCATTAATTGGGATCTACATTAAATGGTGATTGTCTGTTTCTTTATTAATAGTCCCCATCTCTATATAACTGTCTTCACGGTATTCATTACCCTTATCTATCATAATTCCTGAAAGTTTACGATCTTCAATCAATTTGTTTACACCATTTTTTATTTTATTTCTCAATTCTCTTCATATTATGTTCACTGCTTGAAAATATCACCATATAAACTTATCCAAATGGTTATACGCATTATCACACATTTCTATCCTTCCATATTCATCAATCCCTGACCGAAAAATAGTTAGTGAACGACTCTCTAAGTATCAATCCCGAAGACTGAAACCAACATCAGATCAACACTCAAAAAGCCACCCACTTGACCAATCTCCAGTCAGTACCCAATTTACTTAAATTTATTCCTTAACAAATTATTGCTTACACAATTTTCGAGTTCAAATTTTGGATCTACTTCTCTTATGTTCCGCCATTCATCATTTTCGATGTGTGGTTCTTTGTTCTTCGATCCTTGCCATTTTGATTTATCAAAACCCGTTAGCCTCTCACAATCATCAGTTTTATCATTGGGAAACCTTCCCAAACATTCACACAGCTTCAAAATACACTTTATTCTCGGGGGGGGGGGGGGGACATTTCTAAACAGATGTTAAATAAAAGATCGCCATTTCCACTCAACTATCGACACTCATTTACTTACTTCACTTAACCAACCCTTACTATCGAACCTTAACCATTTTTTTTGTCAACAACGAACTCAATGAAGTTGGGGTATATTCACCTCTCAAACCTTAACTGAACAACATTATTAACCTTGAAATAGATAAAGTTCGATTACGAACAAAATATTCATTCTCATAATTTCCGATTTCGAATTAAGAATCTATTTCTTTTACGAAATCGTTTATTATAACAATAATTCGAGTCTTCAAAATTTTTACTTTAAAATATTTTTTTTATTCATTAATCCAAATATGTAAACAATTTATTAATAATATATTAAATTTTGATTAAAACGGGAAGTGAATAGTACTCTTCTGAAATTCGACAAAATTGATATCCATGAATAACTTTCTTTCAAACATCTCTTGTTCGATAATATAATCCGAACTTCGGAAAATTCTCAATTAACTTATGTTCTGATCTTCAAAATAACCTCACCGCATTGTCAACTCCATTTTCTTTATTCCCAACTCCATTTCCAACATTTTTTCTTCCAAACATTATTTACTTTCAAAAGTAAATATTATTTCTTCTATACGAATCCGAACTCGTCACAATAAACTAGTTCAAATCCCTTTAAAATCTTCCTTCACATTTCTCTTCATTCATAACTCTTGTTTACAATTCATTTCCTATTATTTAATCAACCAATTTATAACTTGTTGTCAAATTCATATATTCAGTCATACATTATTGGTTTAAAACCAATTATAAATCATCTTGCCAAGTTCTAAATAAATTAATCAAATTTAACACAATCGTATTCCAATTATAGCTTTTCCTATTTCATTTTCATTTAATTCTATCTCGAATATAAAATTAAATTTCGTTGTTTCATTTTCTTGAAACGATTTTGAATCTTGCCTGTCATTCAAATTCTTATATGGAATTTATTTCCAATAAATTTCAGTCATCTTTGTGTTCTAAAATACATGATTACAGAAATTGATTCGTCGATTCTATTGTACTTATTCCCCTTAGATGGATTCAAGATTCAAACCTAAGGGGATCTTATCGAACAAAATATCTCACAAACCTTGATTCAAAGACTGGGGATTTAAGAAAAATTTAAAATTTGAAAATAAACTTTTATTTCTACTGTATCTGTTTCAAAATATGATCTCCCAAATACTACTATTTCAAAATAATATTTCTAAAATAATTCACCTTCAAAAAATATTAAAAATATATATATTTTCCAAAATTAATTTTCAAAACTCCTTTTAATTTCAAAAATTCGTTTTTCTAGTGTCGATTATTCTCTCTTAGCTATGCTTTGAATAAACCAAAAATCTGATATCACTTGTAGTGTCCTGCCTTTACGACCGGTTTAAGCTAGTAATTAAACCAATTTAAAACGTCTGAATCAATGGATCGTTATTTAGCTTATAGAGTTTAAAATAAAACTCAACACAGAAACACAGAATAAATGGTTAACACAGTATTGAACAGCAGAAAAAAACTTTTATATTTTAATCAAAATTTTGATGGAAGAATTTTTCGATATAGTGGACTGTAAAAATACAATTTTTAAAACAATGAAATATTTACTAAATTAAATCCTCAGAGTGCGCCGTCTTTGGAATCGCCAACTTCTCCAATCTTTGAATCCTAATTTAAGATATGTAAATCTATACGCTCAGGGTCTGACCCGAGCATTCCATGCAAAAACATAAAACACTCGAGTCATGATTAAATCATAGTTCAAGTAAATTAACTTCAATATATACTGAAATATAATAGTTAATCCTACGGAAAACTGCCAAGATGTAGCACAGCGATTTGTGACAAAACAAGGCAGGACAATATATGGATATATATATATATATAGGTATACCGATGACATATATATACACACATACCGTAGTATATATATACACACACACATATGGGTACATCGGCCACCATGTATATTTAAATCTTGCTTCGATCAACATGAAATGCAGAATGGAGTACATAATAGTTTATGCGAATGGACCAAAAAGGATGACTGATGCATGCGGACAAAACAAAGTGTGGTCAGGTGATCAATATGTTGAAGTACATAAAATTGCGGCCAATTGAATCACTAATTAAATATGGCCAAGTGAATCAATACAAGCATTAATGAAATATGTAGCACGCGGTCACTAAACTAGAGCACATGTATGCACAAATACAGGTGCACATGTAAACAATATCAAGGGCTAAAATAGTCAAGTCCAGCTTTAGATTAACCAAGATTTAGAGCACTCATGGTACATTCATCAAGTGACTTGGTATGCAAAGTATTTTAGCTTTACAAAATGTTTTTAAATGTGTACCTAATAACATAGACTTTATATGACAATAAATAAAAAATATTTTGGTCGGTGTAATCTATATAGATGTTCATGTACCAATGAAATGGACCTCACATACTGGACAATCATATTCAGCAAATTTATTTCAGCGGGCAAAAATGTTTTCAGCAACTTCCATTTAGTAACAAAATGGTTTCTTTGCACTTTGATATTATTCACAGTAAAGTAATCACTTATGCTTCAACATTTCATTGTAACCCCATTAGGTATTATTGATCATTGTCTACATGTTGAGGTCAATAACATTAGAAAACTTGAGTCAAAAGACATCACCTACTTAGTGGACTAAGGGGTATCCTGACATGTATCCACTTCTTATATCCTAGGACATGTCACAAGCCAACTATACAAATAAGATAGTTTAACAAGTATGACACCAACACCGCAGCTTATAGTAAACAAGCATCAATCAAAAAGGCAGAAACTAATATATATATGCAAAAACTCAAAATATATATTCAAATTAACAAAGGTAGAGAGTCAAGTATGCAAACTGCATAATTAAATTCCAAACATGGCCCTGGAGCAATATATATTAAAGGGCTACAAGTATATGTCAATTTTCAACGTGCTGCAGGTAAAATTTTCAATGGTGGAATGTCTTTTACCAATGTAATAAGTTGTGAAGTGACAAATATAAATGTGTGTGCCACTACTTTGACAATAAACACACACACACACGCACACAAACACACACACACACACACACACACACATATATATATATATATGTATGTATGTATGTATATATATATATTTATATATACTGAGGTTGTTAAAATATCAAGTATGTGGCAAATGGTCCAATAAAACTACCAAAGATATACTGATCCAAAAGTGCAAAATACTGGCTTCGAACACGGCATAGCAAACAATATACATGGCAATTTAAAGTGACTGGATGAATCTAAGTAGGCCCTATGAGCACCAATGTCTTATTACTTTGGACTTTTGAAAAGCATACGATTTGTTAAGAATTTCACTAGTCGGTTTATCCAGAACCAAGTAACGTATTAACTACTATGACCTCCCTTTTTGGTTCAAGATACTGCAAAAACGAGTAACATAAATCTAAGCATGTAGGCAGTCCAGATTTCAATAGAACAATACATATATAGAACTACACATATAAATAAATGTATGCAGTTTGTACATACAACTAAGAAACTCAGTTTTAGGGAAAAAGGCATATAGGAATATGCTGAAACCATACATGTATATTATACACAACAGTGTGGTAAAATGGGCAAGCTACACATTGCATGGCATAAATTCTACACATACATTTTTAAGGAAAGAAAGGTGGCAACTGACAGTCTGTCACCACGAGCACAGGAACCGAATATTACAGTGTCAGAAACTATATGTCGTGAATTTAAAGAACAATAACAATGGCCAATTGTACAAGCCTAGCAATCAGAAGTATTTAGTGTCAAATACCCATTCATAAGCAGGTATCAAGACTACGCATTAATAATCCCAACATTAACTAATATACTTAGTTAATATTAAGTCAAAGTACTTAATTCTAGATTAATCAATCGTGAGTGAATTAACACTCACCTGCAGCGGTAACAGAGGCATAGAAGCCGACTAGCGACGGGTACCAACATCGTCAACAGAGCTTTGGTAAGCTACAGGAAGAGGTTGGTGCGCCTCAAGAGACGTCGAGAAGGGAGTGGATGAAAGGTTTCATAGCCGCCAACTTTTATGGTGCGAAAGGGATCTTAGAGCTGACGTGACACGAGTGGGGTAGAGGAGTAAGACGCGGTGGCCATTAGGGTTTAAGGAAATTTAGATTTGGGCAAAAACCTATTTTTTTTCCTATTGATTTGGGAATGGGAACAATGATTTTTGGCTGGTAGAAGACGTATAAAGGGAGAGTAACAAGATTCAGATTTTGGGGAAGACACCATCATAATTAGAAAAGGAGGATTGATTTTTGCTGAATCGAATTGGACAAGGTGCAACATTTTTATAGAAGAAATTTAAAGGAGATAAGAACGACGTCAAACAAATGGGTATAGATAGCTGCGGAATTCAGAAGTAGGTCTGTGTAGTTTTATTTAGTATGGGTTATATCTGATTTTCTTTAATAAATAATCGTACCGCAAATTACCCAATGACGCCCTAAATTCGTACTGCCAACATGCTCTCCGAATGCGACAAAAATTATACGCATTTCTTCGTCTTCGCGTTTTGAATCCGATTAAATTATTCTAATTGTAATTTGACTTTGTTTGTATATGATGTTACTTTAAATCATCTATCCATTCACCGATTTAATTCAGTTTGTTCATTAAAACAACGTCGTTCGATTCCATATTTGAAACGTTAAATTTCAATATCTTTATATACACAATTTCACATATATCCAAGCCAATTTCTTATATATTTTAACAATAGAATCTCCAATTTATTTGACATTAATATCATTTATTTTTACATTCAACCATCTTTATTTTTTTAATTGAATTTCGAATCCAAATCAAATAACCAACCAAATTTGATTCAAATAAATGTTTGATTTTCACCAACCATTTTGATATAAATTCAATTCATATGCAAACAATATATTTGATTCTCTAACGCACGTATCAAAATTAATTGTTCACATTATATCTTTTAATTAATTCCATATTTCAGTTGTCGAAATTTCTGGGACGTTACAATATTAGAAATTTAGTTGTATCAAATGTCAGTATTAAATTGTAATCTTCAAGGTTTGAAGTTTGATAAACAATCTTGGGTTCATATAAAAATAAACATGTCACTTGATATTGTTTTGGCTGTATAAGAAATGGTAACTGGACTTATACCATTGAGTAAATAATTTATATTGATAATTCCAAAGTAAAGGGAAGACAAAGGAGAATTTGATGATATAAAGTAATATTTCCAAAGTAAAGGAAATAAAAAGGGTTTTATATAAATGTAGCGATATTTCAAAGCGGAGTTTGGTAATACATTATTTAGTAGGATTAAGAAGAGTTATTTTCTTCGCATAACGAAAACAAAAGAGATTTATCGAGATAAGGAAATAGAAAGTAGTTTTGTAAATATATATACAAATAAAGGATATAGAAATGGGATTGCGAAATTATAACGATGTTTCAAATAAAATAATATATAGAAGGGGTTTGGAAGGAATAAGTTATGGTTAACGTTTTCAAGTAATGAAAATGGGAGAGTTTGGTTAAAGTTGAATATAGAGATCGATTTTTAAGAATCGATTAAGAGTTTTAATGAATGGATTTAATTAAAGGTTCTGAGTTGCCAATGTACTCTACTATACTATTTGGATTGACAGTTAAAAACCCGACTATTAATGAAATAGCTTATTGGATTTTTGACGTGTTGTTTCAAAGGAACCTTGATGGGAACTAGATGCAAAACCACTTCAAACCAAATGTGCGTTCAAAAATAACTTGTTGGAATGTTATAAAATGGAGCATTAAAGAACATGGATCTTTATGAGCGGAAGAACTACTTGATAAATTTCCCTAGGTCGCTCCCGGAGATACTTTTACAGTGAATCTGTCGTGATTGAAATCTTCAGATTACAAGGACTACTCGCTACCGATCCTTTGGGTGATTCCCATATATTATGTGGTACGAGGGTGTCTTTATCTCGTCCTATTCCCAGATGACTTGTATGGATGAATGTTTGACAGAGTATTTCCTAAGGGCCATATACGTTGATTTTTACAAATATACCAAGATTGGTGGTAGAGAAGGAAAATTCTTTTAGCTTAACACCCTAAGCATATTTCTGGACGTCAATTAGTGATTTGACGGATCTGACGATGCAGCATTCAAAGTCAAGGTGGTATTCTCTGAAAGGTAATCGTGACCTCAAGCCTCATCATCCAGGAAAATGATAGAAATTGGGAAGGCAGCATGGCTATGTGGGCCATACCCATTAGGGTGTATTGTCACCATCAAGGGAAAACCATTTGCTTCTTCTTTCGTTTCTGTATCTCTCGTGAAATACGGTGGTTGCGCCTCCATAGAGTGACAATATATTCGATACACTCAATTTGAATGAGTGGTTGGTTATGTGTGGTCGGGTTACAAGATGTTCTTGCTAAACCCCAGTGTATCCCCTCTGGAGTACACTGATCAGGAGGTGGTCTCATACCTTATCATGTTGGAAATCCAAACTCCAATACGGGCCGTATGTTTTAGATTATACCAATTATGATGGAAAGTAAGATGCAAGCTTTGCAAATATATTCTTATTTATTTGTGAATTGATAGACATCATCATAATATCACTGGATTTTGATATAAAAAGTGATTTGGTTATCGTAAGGTGAAAACAATGTCATGTTTATGTGTGGTCGTGTCTTACGAGAGCATTCTTGTAATGACCCGCATTTTCAGCAATATAATAATTAATTTATTTAACTATTTAAAAGGTGATTAAAAGGATTTCATGGTCGTTGAATTAAATAATGGTGAATATATAATTAAAATAATAAATTAAATAATATATTTAATTTTGAAATAATTAGAATTGGCTGAAATGGCGATATGGTGTGAACTGGATCATCTGTGATATTTAATTCAGTTTAGAATTGAATAAGAATAACGAATATATTATTTGAATGACAGTTTGAACGTGTAATTATATTATAATTATAATCGAGCTTGAAATGGCGCGGCAGTTCGCGATTTGGTGATTTGAACTACAACTGAATGTACATGATTCGTTTTAAGCCGGATTTCTGTGAAACAAGAAACGTGTGGAGCTGGTGGAGTATATCTTTCTATTGGAAGAGAAAAATCTGGATTTTGTCGGGTAAATTTTGATTTATGTCCAAATCAAATTTTAGAAAAGTCGCTGCGGAATTCCTTTATAATTTATAAAGGAATTATTAATATTTTAAAAAAGGAATCTCAATATAAATCGAATATCGGGTTGACCCAGAAGTGAATATCGAGTTAGAAATTCATACAGGAATATTCTAGAGCTGTATGGTATTCCACTGTGAATATAGACGATAATATAAATTTATTTATATTTAATTTAATTTTATTTAAATATATTTATATATCTAAATGGGTCATTTAGGACTTTAAAAATAGCCACTTTTGCAAACTAAGTCAGAATTTGACGAAACTAATTTTGTTGGATCCGCAACATCAATTTATTGCTAGATTTCAGTTTCCGTGATTTTTAGAGTCAATGTGTGGTCGTATGGATTTTTAGAGTGAAAAACCGTCAGTAAATTGACCTTTAAAAATATGATGTGTGAACATACGAAGTCGGAATTCGACGAAACCAGTTCATTGGGACCGTAATGTCGAGCTGTAGCTACATGTCCAGTTTCGTGATTTTTGGGTATCACGTGTGATCATAGGAATTTTAGAGGACAAATATATACAGCGTTTGATTATAAATGAATATTATAATCGAATATAATATTATAAAATCCTCTATAAATACCCAAACTAAATTTCTAAACCCAAATTTTTCCTTCCACGGTCAAACTAAAATCCACCTCCATCTGTTCTTTCCCAAGCGTGAAACCTTCCCCTTTGAAAATTCAGAAGAAATCAAATAAAAATCTATAAAATAAAGCAGCTATATATGTGAGGTTCTCTTGAGTTGCACTTCATTTTCATGTAAAGTTTTCTGGGTTCGAACGCCAGTTTGGGGTTGCTGGAAATCGTGCGTGAGTCTAGGGTTCGGTAAATTGTGAAATAGGAAGCATCGATCTAAGTTTAAGTATGGTATTGGGGTTCGGATGGGAGTTAGAATCTCGTTGCAATTTGTTTGAGTGAAATTATGACTAAAAAGTGTCGAGCTGTTCACTGTGTTAGTCAGCGGAAGCTCGAGGTCGCGAGAGCAAAGGTGGGTGCGAGTTGCCTATAAAGGGTAAGGTGTGATGGAGTTTTGAATGAGGATTATCGCGGTGGTATCGGTTTGATTTTCAAGTGAATGGGGAGGGAGAACCGTGGAAGAGAAAAGCACCGAAATAGATTTGAGGGAGGAGCAGGTTACGAATTTTCTTATTTGGGGAAGACAAGGTTTGGGAACGAGTCTGGTGGAAGGGAGACGAGCCAAGGGTATTTGGTAAGGGCCGTTATTTAATTTAAATAGAAATCAAGTTTAAATCAAATGAGTACATAACTTGTAAAGCGTATAACTTGACCATACGATGTCAGATTGACGAACCGTAAGTTGCGTTGGGATCGTAGGGAGGAGGGCTACACCAAGGAACTGACTGGGAGTGGATTCGAGCTCGTTTGAATTTATGGCGAAATAAATTTTTTGATTCAAATCAAACAAACAATTTATCGTTCTTTAACGATGAACTACAAAAGTGAGTAAATCTCAGTAACTCTGAACGGTTATTATTTCATGTTGTATTTTTAGAACTATTAAATATTGGCTGATTGACTGTGTGTTGACTGTTTGATTGAACTGCTAGTCAGTTAGTTAAATTTCTATATTGATTGTGTTTATCAGAATATATCATATGGAACTGAAAGTGATGTTGATTTTATTGTGTAACATCTGTGGATGCAGGGAAATAGGTTAGAGGAATCCGACTGGATTCCTCAACAGTTATTTTATTGTTTTCATATATTGTGATATATGATGTGATTTGTAATCTGTTGTTGATTATATGTGTATGGACGATATTGGACATCATAGCTTGATATGTTAAACACCATGACATATTGAAAAGAGAATATTTATAAAATCAAGAGGATTTTATAAAAGAGAATATTTATAAATAGAAATATTCATAAATGGAATACTTATAACTAGAATTTTATTTATAAATGGAATATTATAAATAGGAAATATGTTTAAGTGGAATTTTATATAGAAAGGGGAAATCTTTATAAATGAAATATTTATAAGGAAAAGGGAATATTTATAAAATCATAAGATTTTATAAATAAGATATTTATTGGTTAAATAAATAGGAGATGTTAAAGGAGATACTTATTTGTTAAGTAAATAAGTTATAAAAGAGATATTGGCTTAGGAATCAGAATAAGTTATTAAAAGGGTTTTATTTGTTAAATGAATAGAATAAGATAAAAGGAATGTTTGTTTAGAAAACAAATAAGATATTATATGAGAAATATTTGCAACACATTTGCAAATAGAGTTGAAAAGGGATATTCGCAAACCATTTGCAAATATAATAGAGAAGGGTAATATTTGTAAATCATTTACAAATAAAGATTTTAAAAAGGAAATATGGGTAAAGGAATTTAGAAAACAAATAGATTATAAAGGAAATATTTGTCTTTGGATAAATAGATATATATAAGTCTGAACTTATATATGAAGAAGTAAACAGGTAAAAGGAGCAGATTGATTTATAAATGATATTTATAAATTAAGTTAAATATTTATCATTTGGATAAATGGAATATATAAGTCAGGACTTATATAAAGGAGCAAGAATTGATTTCAACATCGATGTTTGAAACTGAATAAGGATAAAGAGTTAACCAGTTAGGTTAAACCATTTGAGTTAACCAGTTAGGTTAAACCGTAGAGTTAAACCAGTTAGAGTTAATCAGTTAGAGTAAATCGATAGAGTTAAATCAAACTAGAGTTATTGAATAGAGTTAAATCGAACTAGAGTTATTCAAATGGAGTTAATCGAATTTAGTTTATTCGAATAGAGTTGAAATGAGTTAATCGAATTTAGTTATTCGAAGTGAGGTAATCAAATCAGAGATATTCGAAGTGAGATAATCGAACAATAGATATTCGAAGTGAGATAATCGAATAGTAGATATTCGAAGTGAGATAATCGAATCAGAGATATTCGAAGTGAGATAATCGAATAATAGATATTCGGAGTGAGATAATCGAATCAGAAATATTCGAAGTGAGCTGATCGAATCTAGTTATTCGACAGGTGTTAAATCGAATAAGATTTATTCGAAGAAAGAGATTATTGAATATAAGTATTCAAAAGTAAGCAAATCGAATTTAAGTTATTCGAATAAGTTATTTGAATAAGAGTTAATCCAGTAAGAGTTATTAGGTTGGAGTTATTCAAATAAGAGTTATAGATTAGAGTTAACCGAATAGGAGTAAATAAATCAGTCGTTATATTATTCAAGTTAGGAAATAAAAGTCATATTTAAAGATAATATATTTTGGATGCAGAAGATTATAACACCATTGTTATAATCACGTAAACTTGTAAAAGAAGGGGGTTCGTAAATAGAATCCGAGGGTTCATAAGGAAGTGTTAAAGGGTTAAAAGATGAACTTACCCTATTTCGAGATTTGAAATGTTGTTCAGTTAAGGTCTGAGAGGTGGTTATACCCCAACTTGATTGGCTTCATTTTTAATTTAGAAATGGTTAAGGTTCGAGAGTGAAAGTGGTTAAGTGATTTTAGTAAATAAGTATAGTGTTTGAGTTGTCGTCGCGATGTTGATTTAAATATCTGTTTAAATCCAAGTGAAGAAGATTTGGAAATGTTTTCCAAATAGAATCAGAAACGTAATCAAATGTTGAAAATTGGAAATATGGATTAGAAATGGAAATGTTTTCCAGTGTTAACGTATATTTTCTAAACATAGAAAATAAGGAAATATGAATATATATATATATATATATAGATATAGATATATATATATATATGATTGATGATTGATTGATAGAATTTCCATCTGGAAATAATATCATTGTTTGCACACTTGTTTTTCTTTGATAGTTAACTCACCGACTATCGAAGTTTTTGACCATTTTAACGTTGTTAATATGGAGAGATCGGTTGGATTATTATCCAAAGAACCACTCTGTATGGGCATAAGCGTTGCGAATCATATATGCCAAAGATAATTGAAGACGGAGTATGGTGCAAGGGCTATTGTATAAGTCTTAGATAATAGTGCCTAAGATGGATGTACTAAATAGTACCTTCGGTTCATCCTGTTCCTGGATGACTTGTATGGATGAATGTCTGACAGAGTATTTCTAGAAAGGTCACGTACATTGATTTCTTCAACCGTACCAAGAGTGGAAGCGGAGAAGGAAACTTCTTTAGCTAACACGTAATGTACTGTTGTAGACGTCATTTGGTGATTTTCGATGGATCTGACAATGTGGCATTCGAATTGAATCTGATGTGATGATAAAGCGTAACCTCAAGCCTCATCAACCGGTAAATGGCAGAAATCGGGCAGGTCGCATCTATTAGGGTGTATAATCACCTGATCTAGAGTTTCATTTACTTCTAAAAATCTATTGTTGATGCTGTCCCATTCGGGAAATGGTTGCTGATCCCAACCGTTGGTGATATACATTCGATACACTCAAGCGAAATGAGTGGTCGGTCATGTGTGGCCGGGTTGCAAGATGTTCCTGTTGAATCCAGTGTTTTCCTCTCTAGTGGTACACTAGCGAAAGGTGGTTCCATACCTTGTCATAGTTGGAAATCCATTACCCAATACATGCTTGCGGTTTTGATTGTATACTATATATATAGAACGTGAGATGAAAGCGTTTCTGCAAGATGATTATTATATTGTGGTTGATAGACACTATTATAATATCAGTGAGTTTTGATATAAAGATTATTTTGGATACTCATAAGGGAAAAACCCGCTTCGTTATACGGCGTGCTCTTATGAGATATCGTTTAATGGCTCAAATGTTTTAAACTGTTTTACTCATACCAGTCCCATGACTGACCCAGAGTTTATTTTGTTTTGTTTTCCCTAAACTCTTGGGTGCCCAATTTTGTATGGGCAGTCAAGTAGTCAGGATTTTATAGATATACTTGGAGAGCTTGGAGCAGGAGGCTTCAGGATCATATAGCTATTGTTTATTTCCGCTGTGTTGTAAGTGTTGTACTTTGAAATGATATGTATATGCAAGTACATATTTATATTTCAAAGTTATGTTATATATTATATGTTATTCGTTCCGCTGTGAGGTTCGTGTTACTCTGATGTTGTATTCTTCTTATTCTATTCTAAGTTTCTATCTTATCTATCCTTACCCTCTAATTTCTTTCATTAACTATTCGGTTATTTTCGATCCTTGGATGTTCGATATGTGTTGTATATCAGATAATCAAGATCGCCAAAATTCCGGGTCGTTACAGTTGGCATCAGAGCTTAAGGTTAAGTGAATTACCTTGGCTCTGTTGCGTGACTCGGTAGAGATGGGGTTAGTAATACCGTAGATTGAGTTTGATTGTATATATACGAGTGAACGTATTTGTAGATGATGTAAAAATAATTTTATATTGTGGTGATTTATTGGTTGAGTAGTTATGAAATCTGGTCGATCAGTTTGATCCACTGTATCGGTAGGAGTTTATAAACACTCAAATACGATGGGTCGACACGATATGTTTTGAAAAGAGGCTAAATTAAAATAAGTTTACCCAAGGTATATCTTGATATAGAGAAGATATATTTAAATCAAAATTAGAATATAGTGGATATATTGGTTGTTATTATAATTAAGTAAGATTATAAATTAAATGGTTATGTAAATAACCAATCAGAATTCACATAAGTGAAATACGTGAAATCAGATGAGTTAAATCCGAAATTTAAACCAGAAATTGAATTAAAAACCCTGGAAAATTGGATCAGTGTTTGTAAATGGATATGGATTAAAAATAAGGAAAATTTAAGATCCTGGGAGATTTTAAATTGTTTTACAAGCAGTGTGAATTATATTTTGAAAGAATTTTAAAGTGGAAATGTTTAGAAATGGTATTACAGTATTTAACTCACTTTGATCGCTGGAAAATAGATTCTGATGATGACAGCTGCATCATCAGTATTCATTTTCGAGTTGTAAGTGATGAATTACTACCTGAGATACTGTTTTGAAATTGTTTTGGGAAAGATAAGTTGTGTTGAATTTCAAAAAGGAAATTTTGATTTTTGAAAAGAGTAAACTGTTTAAAAACTCCCAGGGAAAGAGTGTTTGAATTAAAAAAAAATTTAACAAAAATTTGTGAAAGCAAATTTGAATTAAAGTAAAGCCAGTAAAACGGTAATTGAGATTGAATTAGAATGATATCAAGACAAATTGGATTGTGAGATTCAAATTTGAAGTGTAATGTGACAATCGCTAAGAGTTGGGAATCGAGAAGAAACTCAAGTTGAAATGATATTTGGCTTGGATAAGCAAATGGTTGGATTTGTGGATAAAAACATATTGGAGTTTGATTGGGATGACCCTTGTACTCGCTGAATCGATAACAGGTGGAAAGGATAAAATGATATGCCGACAAAAGGTACAAGTTTATATTTCATATGGCATGAGATTTTGATGAGCCGAATTGGCAAGCCGCTTGGCTGTTTGGTTTTCTTTTGGGTTAGAGATGGCATAGAGAGGCGAGTTGGAGTTTTACAGACAGGGCTGTACAAAGGAGGTTATGGCGAAATTTTCCGAAAAGTTAAAGTGTTAGAAAATTTTCAGGATTTTTGGAAATTTTCGTTGATAAGAATTTAATAAATTTCTAATTGAAATTAAATTGGTTCAGTTGAAACTGAAGTTAAGAAGTGAGCAAATATGTTTTAACCAGTTGGTAGGGTCGTCCTCTACCTTAGCAATTTCGAGGACGAAATTATTTTAAGTAGGGAAGAATGTAATGACCCGCATTTTCAGCGATATAATAATTAATTTATGTAATTATTTAAAAGGCGATTAAAAGGATTTCATGGTCGTTGAATTAAATAATGGTGAATATTTAATTATATTAAAAAATTAAATAATATATTTAATTTTCAAATAATCAGAATTGGCTGAAATGGCGATATGGTGTGAACTGGATCATCTGTGATATTTAATTCAGTTTAAAATTGAATTAGAATAACGAATATATTATTTGAATGACAGTTTGAACGTGTAATTATATTATAATTATAATCGAGCTCGAAATGGCGCGGCAGTTCGCGATTTGGCGATTTGAACTTCAACTGAATGTACAAGATTCGTTTTAAGCCGGATTTCTGTGAAACAAGAAACGTGTGGAGCTGGTGGAGTATATCTTTCTAATGGAAGCGAAAAATCTGGATTTCGTCGGGTAGATTTTGATTTATGTCCAAATCAAATTTTAGAAAATTCGCTGTGGAATTCCTTTATAATTTATAAAGGAATTATTTATATTTTAAAAAAGGAATCTCAATATAAATCGAATATCGGGTTGACCCGGAAGTGAATATCGAGTTAGAAATTCATAGAGGGATATTCTAGAGCTGTATGGTATTCCACTGTGAATATAGACGATAATATAAATTTATTTATATTTAATTTAATTTTATTTAAATATATTTATATATTTAAATGTGTCATTTAGGACTTTAAAAATAGCCACTTTTGCAAACGAAGTCGGAATTCGATGAAACTAATTTTGTTGGATCCGTAACATCAAATTATTCCTAGATTTCAGTTTCCGTGATTTTTAGAGTCACTGTGTGGCCGTACGGATTTTTATAGTGAAAAACAGTTAGTAAGTTGACCTTTAAAAATACGATGTGTGAGCATACGAAGTCGGAATTTGATGAAACCAGTTTCGTTGGGACCGTAATGTCGAGCTGTAGCTACATGTCCAGTTTCGTGATTTTTGGGTATCACGTGTGATCTTTGGAATTTTAGAGGACAAATGTGTATAGCGTTTGATTATAAATAAATATTATAATCGAATATAATATTATAAAATCCTCTATAAATATCCAAACTAAATTTCTAAACCTAAATTTTTCCTTCCACTGTCAAACTAAAATCCGCCTCCATCTGTTCTTTCCCAAACGTGAAACCTTCCCCTTTGAAAATTCAGAAGAAATCAAATAAAAATCTATAAAATAAAGTAGCTATATATGTGAGGTTCTCTTGAGTTGCTCTTCATTTTCATGTAAAGTTTTCTGGGTTCGAACGCCAGTTTAGGGTTGCTGGAAATCGTGCGTGAGTCTAGGGTTCGATAAATTGTTAAATAGGAAGCATCAATCTAAGTTTAAGTATGGTATTGTGGTTCAGATGAGAGTTAGCATCTCGTTGCAATTTGTTTGAGTGAAATTGTGACTAAAAAGTGTCGAGCTTATCACTGTGTTGGTCGGCGGAAGCTCGAGGTCGCGAGAGCAAAGGTGGGTGCGAGTTGCCTATGAAGGGTATGGTGTGATGGAGTTTTGAATGAGGATTATCGCTGTGGTATCGGTTTGATTTTCAAGTGAATGGGGAGGGAGAACCTTGGAAGAGAAAAGCACCGAAATAGATTTGAGGGAGGAGCAGGTTATTGATTTTCTTATTTGGGGAAGACAAGGTTTAGGTATGGGTCTGGTGGAAGGGAGATGGGCCTAGGGTATTTGGTAAGCCCGTTATTTAATTTAAATAGAAATCAAGTTTAAATCAAATGAGTAAATTACTTGTAAAGCGTATAACTTGACCATACGATGTCAGATTAACGAAACGTAAGTTGCGTTGGGATCGTAGGGAGGAGGGCTACACCAGGGAACTGACTGGGAGTGGATTCGAGCTCGTTTGAATTTATTGTGAAATAAATTGTTTGACTCAAATCAAATAAACAGTTTATCGTTCTTTAACAATGAACTGCAAAAGTGAGTAAATCTCACTAACTCTGAACGGTTTATAATTTCATGTTGTATTTTTAGAACTGTTAAATATTGACTGATTGACTATGTGTTGACTGTTTGATTGAACTGCTAGTCAGTTAGTTGAATTTCTATATTGATTCTGTTTATCAGAATATATCATTTGGAGCTGAAAGTGATGTTGATTTTATTGTGTAACATCTGTAGATGCAGGGAAACAGGTTGGAGGAATCCGACTTGGTTCCTCAACAGTTATTTTATTGTTTTCATATATTGTGATATATGATGTGATTTGTAATCTGTTGTTGATTGTATGTGTATGGACGATATTGGACATCATAGCTTGATATGTTAAACACCATGACATATTGAAAAGAGAATATTTATAAAATCAAGAGGATTTTATAAAAGAGAATATTTCTAAATAGAAATATTCATAAATGGAATACTTATAACTAGAATTTTATTTATAAATGGAATATTTATAAATAGGAAATATGTTTAAGTGGAATTTTATATAGAAAGGGGAAATCTTTATAAATGAAATATTTATAAGGAAAAGGGAATATTTATAAAATCATAGGATTTTATAAATAAGATATTTATTGGTTAAATAAATAAGAGATGTTAAACGAGATATTTATTTGTTAAGTAAATAAGTTATAAAAGTGATATTGGCTTAGGAAACAGAATAAGTTATTAAAAGGGTTTTATTTGTTAAATGAATAGAATAAGATAAAAGGAATGTTTGTTTAGAAAACAAATAAGATATTATATGAGAAATATTTGTAGCACAATCGCAAATTGAGTTGAAAAGGGATATTCGCAAACCATTTGCAATTAGAATAAAGAAGGGTAATATTTGTAAACCATTTACAATAAAGATTTAAAAAGGAAATATGGGTAAAGGCATTTAGAAAACAAATAGATTATAAAGGAAATATTTATCTTTGGATAAATAGATATATATAAGTCTGAACTTATATATCAAGAAGTAAACAGATAAAAGGAGCATATTGATTTATAAATGATATTTATAAATTAAGTTAAATATTTATCATTTGGATAAATGGAATATATAAGTCAGGACTTATATAAAGGAGTAAGAATCGATTTCAACATCGATGTTTGAAACTGAATAAGGACAAAGAGTTAACCAGTTAGGTTAAACCATTTGAGTTAACCAGTTAGGTTAAACCATAGAGTTAAACCAGTTAGAGCTAATCAGTTAGAGTAAATCGATAGAGTTAAATCGAACTAGAGTTATTGAATAGAGTTAAATCGAACTAGAGTTATTCAAATGGAGTTAATCGAATTTAGTTTATTCGAATAGAATTGAAATGAGTTAATCGAATTTAGTTATTCGAAGTGAGATAATCGAATCAGAGATATTCGAAGTGAGATAATCGAATAGTAGATATTCGAAGTGAGATAATCGAATCAGAGATATTCGAAGTGAGATAATCGAATAGTAGATATTCGAAGTGAGATAATCGAATCAGAAATATTCGAAGTGAGCTGATCGAATCTAGTTATTCGACAGGACTTAAATCGAATAAGATTTATTCGAAGAAAGAGATTATCGAATATAAGTATTCAAAAGTAAGCAAATCGAATATAAGTTATTCGAATAAGTGTTAATCCAGTAAGAGTTATTAGGTTTGAGTTATTCAAATAAGAGTTATAGATTAGAGTAAACCGAATAGGAGTAAATAAATTAGTCGTTATATTATTCAAGTTAGGAAATAAAAGTCATATTTAAAGATAATATATTTCGGATGCAGGAGGTTATAACACCATTGTTATAATCACGTAAACTTGTAAAAGAAGGGGGTTCGTAAATAGAATCTGAGGGTTCGTAAGGAAGTGTTAAAGGGTTAAAAGATGAACTTACCCTATTTCGAGATTTGAAATGTTGTTCAGTTAAGGTCTGAGAGGTAGTTATACCCCAACTTGATTGGCTTCGTTTTTAATTTAGAAATGGTTAAGGTTCGAGAGTGAAAGTGGTTAAGTGATTTTAGTAAATAAGTATAGTGGTTTGAGTTGTGGTCGCGATGTTGATTTAAACATCTGTTTAAATCTAAGTAAAGAAGATTTGGAAGTGTTTCCAAATAGAATCAGAAATGTAATCAAATGTTGAAAATTGGAAATATAGATTAGAAATGGAAATGTTTTCCAGTGTTAACGTATATTTTCTAAACATAGAAAATAAGGAAATATGAATATATATATAGATATAGATATGATTGATGATTGATTGATAGAATTTCCATCTGGAAATAATATCGTTGTTTGCACACGTGTTTTTCTTTGATAGTTAACTCACCAACTATCGAAATTTTTGACCATTTTAACGTTGTTAATATGGAGAGACCGGTTGGATTATTATCCAAAGAACCACTCTGTATTGGCATAAGCGTTGCGAATCATATATGCCAAAGATAATTGAAGACGGAGTAAGGTGCAAGGGCTATTGTATAAGTCTTAGATAATAGTGACTAAGATGGATGTACTGAATAGTGCCTTCGGTTCATCCTATTCCTGGATGACTTGTATGGATGAATGTCTGACAGAGTATTTCCAGAAAGGTCATGTACATTGATTTCTTGAACCGTACTAAGAGTGGAAGTGGAGAAGGAAACTTCTTTAGCTAACACGTAATGTACTGTTATAGACGTCAATTGGTGATTTTCGATGGATCTGACAATGTGGCATTCAAAGTGAATCTAATGTGATGATAAAGCGTAACCTGAAGCCTCGTCAACCGGTAAATGACAGAAATCGGGCAGGTAGCATGGCTATGTAAGTCGCACCTATTAGGGTGTATAATCACCTGATCTAGAGTTTTATTTACTTCTAAAAATCTATTGTTGATGCTGTCCCATTCGAGAAATGGTTGCGGATCCCAACCGTTGGTGATATACATTCGATACACTCAAGCGAAATGAGTGGTCGGTCATGTGTGGCCGGGTTGCAAGATGTTCTTGTTGAACCCAGTGTATTCCTCTCTGGAGGTACACTAGTGAAAGGTGGTTCCATACCTTGTCATAGTTGGAAATCCATTACCCAATACGTGCTTGCGGTTTTGATTGTATACTATATATGTAGAACGTGAGATGAAAGCGTTTCTGCTAGATGATTATTATATTGTGGTTGATAGACACTATTAAAATATCAATGAGTTTTGATACAAAAATTATTTTGGATACTCATAAGGGAAAAACCCGTTCCGTTATACGGCGTGGTCTTATGAGATATCGTTTAATGGCTCAAATGTTTTAAACTGTTTTACTCATACCGGTCCCATGACTAACCCAGAGTTTATTTTGTTTTGTTTTCCCTAAACTCTTGGGTGCCCAATTTTGTATGGGCAGTCAAGTAGTCAGGATTTTACAGATATACTTGGAGAGCTTGGAGCAGGAGGCTTCAGTATCATATAGCTATTGTTTATTTTCGCTGTGTTGTAAGTGTTGTACTTTGAAATGATATGTATATGCTAGTACAGATTTATATTTCAAAGTTATGTTATATATTATATGTTATTCGTTCCACTGTGAGGTTCGTGTTACTCTGATGTTGTGTTCTTCTTCTTCTATTCTAAGTTTCTATC
Organism: Allium sativum; assembly: GCA_030737875.1. NCBI lineage: Eukaryota > Viridiplantae > Streptophyta > Magnoliopsida > Asparagales > Amaryllidaceae > Allium > Allium sativum. The sequence continues at coordinate 911,451,488 of CM060915.1, forward strand.
TTGTCTATCCTCACCCTCTAATTTCTTTCATTAACTATTCGGTTATTTTCGATCCTTGGATGTTCGATATGTGTCGTATATCGAATAACCAAGATCGCCAAAATTCCGGGTCATACAATTCTTTCAAAGGGGTTTCTAAAGTTAAGCAAGTGGTTTATTGTATGAATTTTATCACTAAAAGTTTTCCAATAATCCGTAAGATTTTGTGTGTTGAAAAATGTGCTCGGTTAGGCAACAAGGTTACATCAGGATTCACTTGGAGCTTCAAGAATGGAGTTGGAGTTGAGATGGCATCCCGTATTTTCTGGTATTGATTTATTCCGTTGTGTGTGTTGTATTGAAACGGGTACGTACTCTGATGTTGTAATCATATATATACAATTTTCCTTTGAGTAAAACATTGTTGATATCCTATATTTTCGCTATTTTGTTATGAGACTTTGATTCTTATTCTTCTATTCAAATATTTCTTTCTTTCCTCACCTTTAATTTCTTTCTCTTAACTATCTACTTTTTTGTGCATTTTGAGTTGACATGTGTAGTTAAATTTTGGATTAAACTATATGGAAAAAGTGGGTCGTTACATAAATACTTGGTTGATTTTCAGGATTTGAACATGTCAAGCTCTTCTTCAGGATTTTCTTCGTCTTTTAGTGTAGTTTGTTTGGAAGTTTCTTGGTGGATTAGGGAGTATGAAGGCTTGAAGTTGGAAGAGATTTGTTGAAGTCCGGAATTCACGTTGACCCTGAAGTCTTCATGGTTCATACCGACCCTGGAAGCACTGAACCTCCAACATTTGGTGGTTTTTCTGTGACTCCGAGAGTAGCACCGACCCTTGATATTTTTGTGATTCGTACCAATCCCAAATGGTTTAAGCATTCCTACCGACCTCAATAGGGACTTGATGGAATTCTGAGATGCAGAGAGTTATATCGATCCAAGATGGTTGTTGAGTTATACTGATCCCCGATGGTTGGTGGTTCTTACCGATCCCAAATGCCTTAATATTTTGTTGAGATGTTTGGAATGTGGGGACTCATACCGACCCCTAGTATAACTTTATACCGACTCCCAAATATTTAGACATCTGAGAGCTATTCTGATGAGCTGGGATGACTGTACTTGCATGACTCCATCTGCACTTGGTCCCCAGGTGTTCGAATGACACTTCTAAGTCATTTATGCATTCACACATTGCACTTGGTTTCATGCGATACGATCGGAGTTGTAAATAGAAAACGTTATAAAGATATGTGTTTGGGCGTACGATCGCATAGATTTGTTTTCAGAGCAGGATTGAGCTCATATGCCAAACATGTACACTTGGATAGCTAAGCATTTGTGAGTACATAAGTGGTCATCGATTTTAGTTTGATTCAGTAATTGAGATTTCAAAAACAAGTGAATATGATCATAGCTATGCTTGGACCCTAGAATTATGATTCCCAAAAATTTGATCCTGAAAATGCTTATCCCCGTAATACTGATCCTGAAAGTACCAACCCTTAGGATACTGAATCTGTAATACTAATTCTTGAAAGAAAAAATAAACCAAGTATGAGGGGATACGAAATGACTTTTCATATCCTGGATTCGGGTTTTCGACGATATGAAATGATTTTTAGTATCCTAAAAACTTGGATTATTTTTTCAGTTTCCAAGAGAAGAAGCCGAGGATGGCTAAGGTGTTCGGTAGTTTGGGATACGAAGTTGGAATTTTGAATCGGTATAGCGGGTTGGAATATTTGAAGAGTTCAGGAATACAAAGTTGGAGATGGGAAAAACTTGCAAGTTTACAAGGATATGAAATTTAATTTCGTACCCTGAACACTTAGGAACTTTTTTCTAGATTTCTTAAGAGTTTGATGTTTTGAAAATATTTCTCAATTTCAAACTCGTGCTTGCAAACATGGATCTTTTCACAACATCGTGCAATTGGATAAAGAGTTATTTTAATATTAGAGAAACAAACTTGTTGGAATTGATACTTTAGATGTACACGGTATATTAGCAAACCAGGTTGTGGACATATAGGTGAATCATCAATTTTAAAGTTCGTTTCCCGGCCCAATTGCGACGTAACCACAACTCGATCCAAGTATCTCTAAGACAGTCGGCGATGATGTTGTGGAAGGAACTATGAGGGGATGCATGCTACTGACCCGCTTCATAATGTGCCCTCAAGCGTTCTTCTTGACGTACCCCAGCTGATGGGGGGAGGTGGAAGCTGAGAAGGAAGTGGAAGGCCATGACGGCGATGATGAGGAGGTGTTCATGGAGAAGAAGGCGATCTTTCCACTCCTATTCTGTCTTTGATGGAGGAAACGAGGTTGGGAGAGGCTTCTAAACCAGTTTCTTTAGTGACAACCTCAGAAACCATAGCGTCAGTATAAAATAAGTTTGCTCTAAGTGCTTGAGTTTAAACTTTATAAAGTAACTTGTCATTACACTTAGATCCGGAATGCTCAAGACTTCACTCTTAATAAACTCAAGTTGTGCGAAGCCCGCATGTGTTGGCTTCACTCTTAAGACCTCCTTTCATTTGTTAATCTTGAATTGTGTTAAGCATAAGTGTTGATTACTCCAATCTCGATATCTTCTTTCGGTCATTGATCTCAAGTCGTATGATGTTCGAGTTTGGTAACTCCACTCCAAGACCACCAGTCATTCGATGATCCCAAGTCGTGAGGAGTATGTGGTAACTCCTCTCTCGGGACCTCATTTCGGTTGTTGATCCCAAGTCGTGAGGAGCCAAGTGGTGGATGTCACTGGCTCATCCTTTATACTCTTTTGTTGTTTTTTCGAGTTCGAGTTGAAGGCCTAGTTGGTTCGGTAGTTTATACTCAAATCCAAACTTTGAGGATTGGGGTTTATCGAGCGAGCGTTCGATATCACAATCACTTGGCAGTTTGGTTGCCCTAAGTCTGGAGATTTAGGGCGGAGTTGTCTGAGCGAGCAGTCATAATAACACTCACGTGGTCGATGCCAAAGGATAGACTCCCAAATATTCCTGAAAATAGATAGCTCGTGTATTAACCATCGAATTTGGTTACCACCATCTTCTCTCTTGCCTTCGCTTATGTTAAATCACCGGATCTTTGTTAACCAAATCCGGTGGTTACAGAAGCACTCATCTCCACGCAACCATCAACTCTAACGCCAATACCTCCACCACCAATGCCAGCACCATGCAATCATCTATTACCACCTATGCTCCCCACGCCACATGAATCTCACCACCTCTATGATGCCACATTTTGAAGTCAAAACCTTAGCAGCGCTAGTCACTGCTACCTGTGAAGTTACCATCACCTTCAAAGAAGATTCTCCCTCCTTAGTTCACTTCCAATCGCGCACACTATTGAATTTTTGAAATTCAATCACCATTTCTTCCACTTTGCTTCTAAGGGACACATGGTAAAGAACTGTAGGAATGCTAAGATTTGCTATAGGTGGGGATTTTCAAACATTCAAATTAAAGTTGCACACACCGGGGTAAACAAAAAAAGGCACTTTCTGCCTTGATTACCCAAAATAACTCTAAGCATTCCTCTGCTGTGGATGATTCAACCATTAAATCAACTTCTCATTCATTACACATGTTGGACATCCATACCTCTTCATCTCTCCCAATCAAAAAATGCAACCTTCTTCCTCCCACTCATAAATCCACCCCTTCATTCTCAAAAAAACCACTTCTTCTTTGAAAATTCTCATCTCTTCTTTCGCTGAAGCCGTAATGGCACTTCCTTCAAATGCCGCTAATTTTGTCCATTCCATCATCACCGTCTACTGAAACATTAACACTATGCGATCGACGCTGTAATGACCCGCACTGGCAAAAGTATTATGATTAATTTATTTAATTATTGAAATGGTGGTTTAGAGAATTAAATGGTCATGGAATTAAATAATGATGAATATTTAATTAAAATAATAAATTAAATTCTAAGATAATCAGAATTGGCTGAAATGGCGATATGGTGTGAACCGGATCATCTGTGATATTTAATTCAGCTTGGAATTGAATTTGAACAACGAATATATTCAATCGTCGACAGTTGAACGTATAGTTTATAATATAATTATAATCGAGCTCGAAATGGCGCTGCAGTTCGTAATTTGGCGATTTGAACTTCAACTGAATGTACAGGATTCGTTTTAAATCGGATTTCTGTGAAACAAGAAACGTGTGGAGCTGGTGGAGTATATCTTTCTAGTGGAAGAGAAAAATCGGGATTTCATCATGTAGATTTTGATGTATGTCCAAATCAAATTTTAGAAAAGTCGCTGTGGAATTCCTTTATAATTTATAAAGGAATTATTTATATTTTAAAAAGGGAATTTCAATATAAATCGAATATCGGGTTGACCCAGAAAAGAATATCAAGTTAGAAATGCATATAGGTATATTCTGAAGCTATACGGTATTCCATGTGAATATAGACGATAATATTTAATTTTAAATATTTAATTTAATTTAAATATATTTATATATATTTAAATAGGCTATTAAGAGCTTTAAAAATAGCCACTTTTGCAAACGAAGTCGGAATTCAACGAAACTAATTTTGTTGGATCCGCAATGTCAAATAGTTGTTAGATTTCTAGTTTCGTGATTTTTAGAGTCACCGTGTGGTCGTACGAATTTTTAGAGTGAAAAACAATCAGTATTTTGACAGTTAAAAATACTCTGTGTGAGCATACGGAGTCGAAATTCGACGAAACCAGTTTCTTTGGGACCGTAATGTCAAACTCTAGCTACATGGCAATTTTCATGATTTTAGAAGATCGTATGTGGTCGCTGAGATTTTTAGAAGGCAGGTACAAGGAGAAATCGAATAAATAAAATATAAAAATCCAATAAAAAAATATCCCACTATTTTCTATGATATGAACAAGGCCACGCCTCACCAATTCTCAGCCACAATTGGTACCCACCCAAACATCGCTATATATACAGCATAAACCCAAAAACGCAACAATGAAATCAAAGAAAAAAATCCAAACAAATCAAAAGAAATGCTATAAATCGCAACTCAATGATATTCAAGATCTAGGAGGGATTCTCTTCATTCTAGTATGCTCCAATGTGAGTTCGATGTCAGTTCAGGTGCTTTAGTTTTTGAAGCCGAGTCCTAGGGTTGATTAATACTCGGATTTAAGGCATCGATTCAGACAGTTGATACTGGAATTGGGTTTAGCAAAGTATACCACACCTACTTGCGAAAATTTAGAGGGTTCGACGACTATTTCTGTCGATGTCCTCTAGCTGAGCTCGACGTTCGTGATTCCCTTTTGCATCGGATTGGATTTCGTGGTGCTGAGGAGGAAGAGACTTGGATGTGGTGATGAACGGTGGGTTTGGTTTTCGAATTCGGTGAAGGACGAGGGAGCCATCGGTGGTTGAAGTATGGAAATGGCAGCAGGCGAGGTGTTTAAACATCGGGGAAGAAGCTGTAGAAGCGGGTCTGGGCTGAGGGGTTTGTGGGCCAGATGGGGTTCAAGAGGTGAAGGCCCATTTGTTTTAAAACCCAAGTTTTTATTTATTTAATTGTGTGTGAACTTCGAAGTTGAATAACTTCATCATACGATGTCAGAACTGGGCGAAACAAGATCCAGTAGGATCGTATGGACGGGAGCAACACAATGAGACTGACCGGAAGTGAATCCGAGCTCATTAAAATTTTTGGCGAAATAAATTGTCCGACTGAATCAAATAACGCAAACCGTTATTTAACGGCTAACGCGCAAATGTGAGTAAATCTCACTAACTCTGAACAGTTTATAATTTCATGTTGTATTTTTAGAACTGTTAGAAATTGTCTGATTGACTGTGTGTTAATTGTGTGATTGAACTGCTAGTCAGGTAGTTGAATTTCTATATTGATTCTGTTTAACAGAATATATCATATGGAACTGAAAGTGATGTTATCTATATTGTTTAACATCTGTGATGCAGGGAAACAGGTTGGAGGAATCCGACTGGATTCCTCAACATTTATTTTACTGTTTTCATATATTGTGATATATGATGTGTTATATAATCGGTTATGGATTATGGGTGTTGGAATGATGTTGATCATTTTTATTCGATATTTTAAATATCATAAAAGACCCTGGGATGTAAAAAGAATGATTTCAATGTATATTGAAATAAAAGGGATTTTATAAAATCAACAGATTTTATAAAAGGAAATATTTCGAAAATAAATAAAAGGGAAAAATGTTTTAAACGAATAGAGTTGTATAAAAGGGAAATCATTTGTAAAGTGAAGAACTGTTACTAAAAGTAATCTTTATAAATGGATAGTTATTCGAATAAAAAGTAAAAAAGAGCTAATCGATGTTAGTTTAATCGATTAGAGTTAAAGTTAAAAAGAACTAATCGATGTTAGTTTAATCGATTAGAGTTAAAGCAAAGGAGTTAATCGATGTTAGTTTAATCGATTAGAGTTAAAGTAAAAAGAGCTAATCGATGTTAGTTTAATCGATTAGAGTTAAAGTAACGATGTTAGTTTAATCGATTAGAGTTAAAGTTAAAAAGAACTAATCAATGTTAGTTTAATCGATTAGAGTTAAAGCAAAGGAGTTAATCGATGTTAGTTTAATCGATTAGAGTTAAAGTTAAAAAGAGCTAATCGATGTTAGTTTAATCGATTAGAGTTAAAGTTAAAAAGAACTAATCGATGTTAGTTTAATCGATTAGAGTTAAAGCAAAGGAGTTAATCGATGTTAGTTTAATCGATTAGAGTTAAAGTAAAAAGAGCTAATCGATGTTAGTTTAATCGATTAGAGTTAAAGTAAAAAGAGCTAATCGATGTTAGTTTAATCGATTAGAGTTAAAGTTAAAAAGAACTAATCGATGTTAGTTTAATCGATTAGAGTTAAAGCAAAAGAGCAAATCGATGTAAGTTAATCGATTAGAGTTAAAGAAAATGAGTTAATCAAATGTAGTTATTCGAATAGAAAGAAAATGAGTTAATCGAATATAGTTATTCGAATAGAAAGAAAATGAGTTAATCGAATATAGTTATTCAAATAAAAAGTAAAAGGGATTAATCGATGTTAGTTAATCAATTCGAGTTAAAGTAAAAGGAGTTATCGAATATAGTTTATTCGAAAGGAGTTAAGTGAAATGAGTAAATCAATAGCGTTAGTCAAATAGAGTTAATCCAATAGTGTTAGTCCAATAGAGTTAATTGATAAGGGTTAATCGAATAGAGTTAAGTGAATAGAATAAATCGAATAGATATTTATTCGAAGGAGGGTTAAGTAAGGAAGTTAGTAAAGGGATATAAAGTGAACTTTGTCTATTTAAAAGTTAGAAATGTTGTTCAGTTAAGGTCTGATAGGTAGTTCTACCCCAACTTGATTGGCTTCGTTTTTAACTAAGGAATAGTTAAGGTTCGGCAGTAAAGGAAATGGTTTGAGTTGGCATAGCGATGTTTGTTTAAACATCTGTCTAAGTCCAAGGAAGAAGCTTTGGAAATGTTTTCCAAATAAGAAACCAGAAATGTTTTCTAATAAAGAAAACAAGAAATGGAAATGTTTTCCATTGTTAATAACGTATATTTTCCAAATCTAGAAAATAAGAAATATTGAATATAGGGAAACAGGAGACGAAAAATGAACTAAGGAGATGAATGTTGAATGATGTTTGATCGATATAATTTCCCTTTGGAAATAATATTGTTGTTTGCACACCTGTTTTTCTACGATAGTTAAATCACAGACTATCGAAGTTTTGACCATTTTAACGTTGTTAATATGGAGAGACCGGTTGGATTATTATCCAAAGAACCACTCTGTATTGGCATAAGCGTTGCGAATCATATATGCCAAAGATAATTGAAGACGGTGTTATGCAAGGGCTATCCTGTTTACAGAATAGTGCCTTCGGTTCATCCTGTTCCGGGATGACTTGTATGGACGGATGTTTGACAGAGTAATTCCAGACGATCACGTATATTGATTTCTCCAACCGTACCAAGAGTGGAAGCAGAGAAGGAAACTTCTTTTAGCTAACACATAATGTATTGTTGTAGACGTCAATCGGTGATTTGATGGATTTGACGATGTGGCATTCAAAGTGAATCTAATGTGATGATAAAGCGTAGCTTCTAGCCTCACATCCGGTAAATGACATAAATCGGGCAGGCAGCATGGCTAAGTCGGTCGCACCGAAGTAGGGTGTATAATCACCTGATCTAGAGTTTCATTTACTTCTAAAAATCTATTATTGATGCTGTCCCATTCGGGAAACGGTTGCTGATCCCAACCGTTGGTGATATACATTCGATACGCTCAAGCGAAATGAGTGGTCGGTCATGTGTGGCCGGGTTACAAGATGTTCTTGTTGAACCCAGTGTATTCCTCTCTAGAGGTACACAAGCGAAAGGCGGTTCCATACCTTGTCATAGTTGGAAATCCATTACCCAATACGTGCTTGCGGTTTTGATTGTATACTATATATGTAGAACGTGAGATGAAAGCGTTTCTGCTAGATGATTATTATAGTGTGTTGACAGACATTATTATAATATCAAAAGGTTGGTGATATAAAAGATAATTTGGATTCTCATAAGGGAAAAACCCGTTCCGTTATGCGGCGTGGTCTTATGAGATATCGTTTACTTGTTCGAACTATTTTTAAACTGTTTTACTCATACCAGTCCCATGACTGACCCAGAGTTTACTTTGTTGTTTTCCCTAAACTCTTGGGTGCCTAAATTTGTATGGGCAGTCAAGTAGTCGGGATTTTACAGATACACTTGAAGAGCTTGGAGCAGGAGGCTTCAGGATCATATAGCTATAGTTATTTCCGCTGTGTTGTAAGTGTTGTACTTTGATAATGATATGTATATTCAAGTACAGATTTGTAAGTTATGTTATGAAATATATTTATTCGTTCCGCTGTGAGGTTCGTGTTACTCTGATGTTGTGTTCGTCTTCTTCTATTCTAAGTTTCTATCTTATCTATTCTCACCCTCTAATTTCTTTCACTAATTACCAGGATTTTTCGATGTTTTGGTTATCGACATCGTGTTTATGTCGATAACCAAAGTCGCTAAAAATCCGGGTCATTACAGTTGGTATCAGAGCAGAAGGTTAATTGATTAACTTGGCTCTGTGGCGTGACTCGGTAGAGATAGAGTTAGTAATACCCTAGATTGAGATTGAGTGTATATATACGAGTGAACATATTTGTATTTGATATAAAAATTTGTTTTATATTGTGGAGATTCATTGGTTGATTGTTTATGAGTTCTGGTCGATCAGTTTGATCCACTGTATCGGTAGGAGTTACTAAACACTCGAATACGATGGGTCGGCACGATATGTTTTGAAAGAGGGTAAATGAAAATAATTTTACCCAAAGTATATTTTGATATATATTGGATATATTGATTGTTATTATAATCGAGTAAGATTATAAATTAAATGGTTATGTAAATAACCAATCAGAATTCATATAAGTGAAATACGTGAAATCAGATGAGTTAAATCTGAAATGTAAACCAGAAATTGAATTAAAATTTCTGGAAAATTGGATAAGTGTTTGTAAATGTATTTGGATTAAAATAAGGAAAATTTAAGATCCTGGGAGATTTTAAATTGTTTTACAAGCAGTGCGAATTATATTTTGAAATGAATTTCAAAGTGGAAATGTTTATAAATGGTTTTATAGTATTGAACTCACTTCGATCGCTGGAAAATAGATTCTGATGATGACAGCTGCATCATCAGTATTCATTTTCGAGTTGTAAGGGACGAATTACTACCAGAGATACTGTTTTGAATTTGTCTTGGGAAAGGCAAGTTGTGTTGAATTTCAAAATGGGATTTATAATATAGAATTTGAATTTTTAAATAGATTTGAAATATTTACTTGTTTTAAAAGAAATAAAACGAGAAGTCCCTTTATAAACGAAGTTTATAAATAGTTCTTTTATAAATGAAGTTTATAAACGAAGTGGAAAGAATTATCATTGGATAATTCAGAAATAAAAATACAAGTGTGAAATGGAAAGGGAAATTTATTTTCCTAAGGTAGAAATATCGATTTCAAAAGGAATTGAAATCGAGACTTATGTAAAGAATGAATAAAGAAAGTTTGAAAAGGAATTAGAATAAAGGAAGTTCAAACATAGAATGTAAATAAGAAAATTCAAAGGGGATTTGAATATAGAAATTCAAATGAGATTTGAATAAAGAAGATTTAAATAATGGAAAATTGAATATAGAATTCATGTAGAGTAATAATGAAATTTGAATATAGAATTCAAATATATTGAAATAGAATTTGAATATAGAAATTCAAATGGAATTCAAATATAGAATTTGAATATAGGAAATATAAAGGGATTCAAATATAGGATTTGAATATCGGAAGTGAAATGAAATTTGAATAAAGAAGATTCAAATAGAATTGAAATTGAAATTTGAATATAGAAGATTCAAAGGGAATTGAAATGAAATAAAGAGAATTCAAATAGATTTGAATTTAGAAATTCAAATGGAGTTTGAAAATAGATTTGAAATGAAATTCAAATATAGAATTTGAATAAGAGAATTGAAAAGGAATTCAATTAGTTGATAAACAAGTTAAACCTATATTTGAACATGTATATTCAAATAAAAAGGTGAAACGGGCAAACCAGTAATTTGAAAATCACTTAACGAACTAAGTTAAAATGATTGGATTAAGTTGAAATGAATTAGAAATGTATAAATATACATGAGATAGGTATGGATAAGGATAATGCAAGAGTTACAAATAGATTGCTCGACAAAAGGTATGTATTTAATTCATGTATGAGATTTTATGCGCCGTATCGGCTAGCCGCTTGGCTTTTTCTTTTTTTTAGATTGGTGAGGGCCATGGGAGGCTATTTGAAATATCCTGATGCTCCCGGTACAAAGGAGGTTATGGCGAATTTTTCCGGGAATTTAAGGAGTTAGAATATTTTTAAGATAATTTGATAGTTAGAAATCAACGTATCGATATATATATATAGAAGTCGATAAGGAAACGAACTTAGAAATAGAATAGTAAAATCAAAAAGGAAGACTAAGAATAAAATCTAGTAAGAATAGAAAGAGGAAGTGTATATGTGTTTAAAAGTGAATAAGTAGTTGTATGGTATTGATTATTCGAGTAAGTAGTCATATCTGTTTTGACGTTATAAATGTTATTCAGTCAAGGTCTGAGAGGTAGTTATACCCCCAACTTGATTGATTTCATTATTAACAAGTAAACAGTAAGATTTCAAGCTCGAAGATCAATGTTGAATAAGAGTTAGTGGAATATAGTATTTGGGTTGTCGTAACGATGTTTTACACAACATCCGTTTTAACCCAAATAAGTGTAAGCTTGGAAATAGATGTTAAACATTTCCTAAGTATAGAAATAAACGAGATCGGAAAAGAGATAAGTAATTGGAATATTTTCCAGTTATAAATAGCATATATTTTCTAAAGTTTAGAAAATAAAGGAAGGCGATATTCAGAAATGTTTTCCCAATAACATAAAAGGGCCAATATGGTTATTGAAAATATTTGGTTAACAAATATTGATAAAGAAATAGAGAAGTGATTTAACTAATGGAATATTAATTAAGGGCTCAGTAACATGTTCAAAAGGAAAATTTGTTTTTTTTTGAAAAGAGTAAACTGTTTGAAAACTCCCAGGGAAAGAGTGTTTTAATTAAAAACAAATTTAACAGAAATTTGTGAAATCAAATTTGAATTAAAGTAAAGTCAGTTAAGGGGTAACTGAAGTTGAATTGAAATCGAATAAGATTAGATTTGTGAAATTAGAATCCGAAATGATATTGGATTGAGGAGTTAAGGAATTGAAAATCAAGAATTAAACTCGAGTTGAAATGGAATTTGGCTTGGGTAAGCGAATGGTTGTGTTGAGGATAAAAATTGATTGGAGTTTGATTGGAATGACATTGGTATATGCTGAGTTAACAGCAGATGGAAAGGATATAATGATATGCCCGACAAAAAGGTACCAGTTTATATTATATATGAGTTAGGTGATTTTGATGAGCCGAATTGGCAAGCCACTTGGCTGTTTGATTTTCTTTTGGGTTGGAGATGGCCCAGAGAGGCAAGTGGTGGTTTGACGTATTGACCAGTACAAAGGAAGTGCTGACGAAATTTTTCAAAAAGATAAGGAGTTAGAAAATTTTCAGGATTTTTGAAAATTTTCATTGGTAAGAATTAATTAAGAATTTAAATGAAATTAAATTTGTTCAGTTGAAAACTGAAGTTAGGAAGTGAACAAATATGTTCTAACCAGTCGATAGGGTCGTTCTCTACCTTTTAGCAATTTCGAGGACGAAATTATTTTAAGTGGGGAAGATTGTAATGAACCGCACTGGCAGAGGTATTATGATTAATTTATTTAATTATTGAAATGGTGGTTTAGAGAATTAAATGGTCGTGGAATTAAATAATGATGAATATTTAATTAAAATAATAAATTAAATTCTGAAATAATCAGAATTGGCTGAAATGGCGATATGGTGTGAACCGGATCATCTGTGATATTTAATTCAGCTTGGAATTGAATTTGAATAACGAATATATTCAATCGTCGATAGTTGAACGTATAGTTTATAATATAATTATAATCGAGCTCGAAATGGCGCTGTAGTTCGTAATTTGAACTTCAACTGAATGTACAGGATTCGTTTTAAATCGGATTTCTGTGAAACAAGAAACGTGTGGAGCTGGTGGAGTATATCTTTCTAGTGGAAGAGAAAAATTGGGATTTCATCGTGTAGATTTTGATGTATGTCCAAATCAAATTTTAGAAAAGTCGCTGTGCAATTCCTTTATAATTTATAAAGGAATTGTTTATATTTTAAAAAGGGAATTTCAATATAAATCGAATATCGGGTTGACCCAGAAGTGAATATCAAGTTAGAAATGCATATAGGAATATTCTGAAGCTATACGGTATTCCATGTGAATATTTAATTTTAAATATTTAATTTAATTTAATTTTATTTAAATATATTTATATATTTAAATAGGCTATTTAGAGCTTTAAAAATAGCCACTTTTGCGAACGAAGTCGGAATTCAACGAAACTAATTTTGTTGGATCCGCAATGTCAAATAGTTGTTAGATTTCTAGTTTCGTGATTTTTAGAGTCACCGTGTGGCCGTACGGATTTTTAGAGTGAAAAACAGTCAGTATTTTGACAGTTAAAAATACGCTGTGTGAGCATACGGAGTCGAAATTCGACGAAACCGGTTTCTTTGGGACCGTAATGTCAAACTCTAGCTACATGGCAATTTTCATGATTTTAGAAGATCGTATGTGGTCGCTGAGATTTTTAGAAGGCAGGTACAAGGAGAAATCGAATAAATAAAATATAAAAATCCAATAAAAAAATATCCCACTATTTTCTATGATATGAACAAGGCCACGCCTCACCAATTCTCAGCCACAATTGGTACCGACCCAAACATCGCTATATATACAGCGTAAACCCAAAAACGCAGCAATGAAATCAAAGAAAAAAATCCAAACAAATCAAAAGAAATGCTATAAATCGCAACTCAATGATATTCAAGATCTAGGAGGGATTCTCTTCATTCTAGTATGCTCCAATGTGAGTTCGACGTCAGTTCAGGTGCTTCAGTTTTTGAAGCCGAGTCCTAGGGTTGATTAATACTCGGATTTAAGGCATCGATTCAGATAGTTGATACTGGAATTGGGTTTAGCAAAGTATACCGCACCTACTTGCGAAAATTTGGAGGGTTCGACGACTATTTCTGTCGATGTCCTGTAGCTGAGCTCGACGTTCGCGATTCGCTTTTGGGCATCGGATTGGATTTCGTGGTGCTGAGGAGGAAGAGACTTGGATGAGGTGATAAACGGTGGGTTTGGTTTTCGAATTCGGTGAAGGACGAGGGAGCTATCGGTGGTTGAAGTATGGAAATGGCAGCAGGCGAGGTGTTTAAACATCGGGGAAGAAGCTGTAGAAGTGGGTCTGGGCTGAGGGGTTTATGGACCGGATGGGGTTCAAGAGGTGAAGGCCCATTTGTTTTAAAACCCAAATTTTTATCTATTTAATTGTGGGTGAACTTCGAAGTTGAATAACTTCATTATACGATGTCAGAACTGGGCGAAACAAGATCCAGTAGGATCGTATGGACGGGAGCAACACAATGAGACTGACCGGAAGTGAATCCGAGCTCGTTACAATTTATGGCGAAATAAATTGTCCGACTGAATCAAATAATGCAAACCGTTATTTAACGGCTAACGCGCAAATGTGAGTAAATCTCACTAACTCTGAACAGTTTATAATTTCATGTTGTATTTTTAGAACTGTTAGAAATTGTCTGATTGACTGTGTGTTAATTGTGTGATTGAACTGCTAGTCAGTTAGTTGAATTTCTATATTGATTCTGTTTAACAGAATATATCATATGGAACTGAAAGTGATGTTATCTATATTGTTTAACATCTGTGATCCAGGGAAACAGGTTGGAGGAATCCGAATGGATTCCTCAACATTTATTTTACTATTTTCATATATTGTGATATATGATGTGTTATATAATCTGTTATGGATTATGGGTGTTGGAATGATGTTGATCATTTTTATTCGATATTTTAAATATCATAAAAGACCCTGGGATGTAAAAAGAATGATTTCAATGTATATTGAAATAAAAGGGATTTTATAAAATCAACAGATTTTATAAAAGGAAATATTTCGAAAATAAATAAAAGGGAAAAATGTTTTAAACGAATAGAGTTGTATAAAAGGGAAATCATTTGTAAAGTGAAGAACTGTTACTAAAAGTAATCTTTATAAATGAATAGTTATTCGAATAGAAAGTAAAAAAGAGCTAATCGATGTTAGTTTAATCGATTAGAGTTAAGGTTAAAAAGAACTAATCGATGTTAGTTTAATCGATTAGAGTTAAAGCAAAGGAGTTAATCGATGTTAGTTTAATCGATTAGAGTTAAAGTAAAAAGAGCTAATCGATGTTAGTTTAATCGATTAGAGTTAAAGTAAAAAGAGCTAATCGATGTTAGTTTAATCGATTAGAGTTAAAGTTAAAAAGAACTAATCGATGTTAGTTTAATCGATTAGAGTTAAAGCAAAGGAGTTAATCGATGTTAGTTTAATCGATTAGAGTTAAAGTTAAAAAGAGCTAATCGATGTTAGTTTAATCGACTAGAGTTAAAGTTAAAAAGAACTAATCGATGTTAGTTTAATCGATTAGAGTTAAAGCAAAGGAGTTAATCGATGTTAGTTTAATCGATTAGAGTTAAAGTAAAAAGAGCTAATCGATGTTAGTTCAATCGATTAGAGTTAAAGTAAAAAGAGCTAATCGATGTTAGTTTAATCGATTAGAGTTAAAGTTAAAAAGAACTAATCGATGTTAGTTTAATCGATTAGAGTTAAAGCAAAAGAGCAAATCGACGTTAGTTAATCGATTAGAGTTAAAGCAAATGAGTTAATCGAATGTAGTTATTCGAATAGAAAGAAAATGAGTTAATCGAATATAGTTATTCGAATAGAAAGAAAATGAGTTAATCGAATATGGTTATTCAAATAGAAAGTAAAAGGGATTAATCGATGTTAGTTAATCAATTTGAGTTAAAGTAAAAGGAGTTATCGAATATAGTTTATTCGAAAGGAGTTAAGTGAAATGAGTAAATCAATAGTGTTAGTCAAATAGAGTTAATCCAATAGTGTTAGTCCAATAGAGTTAATTGATAAGGGTTAATCGAATAGAGTTAAGTGAATAGAATAAATCGAATAGATATTTATTCGAAGGAGGGTTAAGTAAGGAAATTAGTAAAGGGATATAAAGTGAACTTTGTCTATTTCAAAGTTAGAAATGTTGTTCAGTTAAGGTCTGAGAGGTAGTTCTACCCCAACTTTATTGGCTTCGTTTTTAACTAAGGAATAGTTAAGGTTCGGCAGTAAAGGAAATGGTTTGAGTTGGCATAGCGATGTTTGTTTAAACATCTGTCTAAGTCCAAGGAAGAAGCTTTGGAAATGTTTTCCAAATAAGAAACCAGAAATGTTTTCTAATAAAGAAAACAAGAAATGGAAATGTTTTCCATTGTTAATAACGTATATTTTCCAAATCTAGAAAATAAGAAATATTGAATATAGGGAAACAGGAGATGAAAAATGAACTAAGGAGATGAATGTTGAATGATGTTTGATCGATATAATTTCCCTTTGGAAATAATATTGTTGTTTGCACACCTGTTTTTCTTCGATAGTTAAATCACAGACTATCGAAGTTTTGACCATTTTAACGTTGTTAATATGGAGAGACTGGTTGGATTATTATCCAAAGAACCACTCTGTATTGGCATAAGCATTGCGAATCATATATGCCAAAGATAATTGAAGACGGTGTTATGCAAGGGCTATCCTGTTTACAGAATAGTGCCTTCGGTTCATCCTGTTCCGGGATGACTTGTATGGACGGATGTTTGACAGAGTAATTCCAAACGATCACGTATATTGATTTCTCCAACCGTACGAAGAGTGGAAGCAGAGAAGGAAACTTCTTTTAGCTAACACATAATGTATTGTTGTAGACGTCAATCGGTGATTTGATGGATTTGACGATGTGGCATTCAAAGTGAATCTAATGTAATGATAAAGCGTAGCTTCTAGCCTCACATCCGGTAAATGACAGAAATCGGGCAGGCAGCATGGCTAAGTCGGTCGCACCGAAGTAGGGTGTATAATCACCTGATCTAGAGTTTCATTTACTTCTAAAAATCTATTGTTGATGTTGTCCCATTCGGGAAACGGTTGCTGATCCCAACCGTTGGTGATATACATTCGATACGCTAAAGCGAAATAAGTGGTCGGTCATGTGTGGCCGGGTTGCAAGATGTTCTTGTTGAACCCAGTGTATTCCTCTCTAGAGGTACACAAGCGAAAGGTGGTTCCATACCTTGTCATAGTTGGAAATCCATTACTCAATACGTGCTTGCTGTTTTGATTGTATACTATATATGTAGAACTTGAGATGAAAGCGTTTCTGCTAGATGATTATTATAGTGTGTTGATAGACATTATTATAATATCAAAAGGTTGGTGATATAAAAGATAATTTGGATTCTCATAAGGGAAAAACCCATTCCGTTATGCGGCGTGGTCTTATGAGATATCGTTTACTTGTTCGAACTGTTTTTAAACTGTTTTACTCATACCAGTCCCATGACTGACCCGGAGTTTACTTTGTTGTTTTCCCTAAACTCTTGGGTGCCTAAATTTGTATGGGCAGTCAAGTAGTCGGGATTTTACAGATACACTTGAAGAGCTTGGAGCAGGAGGCTTCAGGATCATATAGCTATAGTTATTTCCGCTGTGTTGTAAGTGTTGTACTTTGATAATGATATGTATATTCAAGTACCGATTTGTATTTCAAAGTTATGTTATGAAATATATTTATTCGTTCCGCTGTGAGGTTCGTGTTACTCTGATGTTGTGTTCTTCTTCTTCTTCTATTCTAAGTTTCTATCTTATCTATTCTCACCCTCTAATTTCTTTCACTAATTACCAGGATTTTTCGATGTTTTGGTTATCGACATCGTGTTTATGTTGATAACCAATGTCGTTGAAAATCCGGGTCATTACAGACGCTTTCCGACTTTTTCCACCACTATGATTGGACAATTTACATCATCTATGACCACCGATTTCTTATCCACTTCATCAGCGGATCTGTACCACACCGCATTGAACCGTCAGTTCATCTCTAAACCAGATGCCTTCCTTGCTTTGGATGCTTGGTCGCCAGTGACGAAGAACATTGTGAGGGAATTCTGGCCCACTATCTAGGTTAGAATTAGAAGCTTCCCCATCCACCTCCGCCACATCCCAGACTGCCTTTCCACTTCCATTTATCCAGTTGGCATCTACCTCAGGGAAAACAACAATGGATTGGCCCAGAGGGACTTCCGCTTCATCTTTGCCAGAGTCAGACTTCTCAATGTGGTTAACCTTCCCTATACTTACTCCGTCTACCTTAACAATGCCCACTACATCATCACGACTGAAAAATGGGACCACTTCCATCCAAACCTTGACCCTCGTGAAGGAAATCAGTTCAAGAATAATCGGGATTTTTTCATGGAATTCCTACATCTCGCTTCATCTGACCCATACTGCTGATTTGACGCCATGCTTGTCAATCTTATTTCCATGGAGGTCATTAGAACGTTAGCATGGGATCTTTGGCCTTCGCCTAAACCAAGATTCGACCCCCTGAGCGATATTGACCTCTCTAATCAACCTCCCCTACCTGTTTTTACCAATACCTGCGAGTCCCATGCCCTCTATTCACAAAAATGCCACCACTACTGCCTCTCCTTGATGGTCAATCTCCGCTGCTGGCTCCAACTCTTTCAACTTCAGCTGTTTTCCAAAGTACCAGGCTCAACGCTTCAACCTCTAGTAATCCCTCACCTATTAAAGGCAGTTTCTTTCAACCTATTGTTTATTCTGACAAAAATTATAGCTTAAATAAAAAGTTAGCACGTTGCGTGGGGATAGATTTATCTCATGAATACTATTCTTCCATGCAATCATTGGAAAAGGAGAAATCCTTGTTTATTCAATAAAGATTCTTTCTTGGAACATCCAGGGGTTAGGGGACCCCAGCAAACGATTTGCATTTAATTTCATTCTATATTCTTTGCATCTCGACATTCTTTTGATCTAAGAATCCAACCTTAATGACCCTACTTTCATTAATCCCATCTAAATTTGTTGATTTTATCAACGCCTGTGCTCTAATCGACCCCTTTATTACCAACAGGCGTTACACCTGGTTGAACCATGGAGAATTTTCCATCTTAGTCAAGCTTGATCGCTTCCTCTTTAACGCACTCTGGGACAATCTCTTTCCACTCTCCACCGTCTCTGGCCTCGCTTCAATGCCTTCTGACCACTGCCTGCAGTCACTATCCACTGATAATCGTCTTTATTTACGTCACTCCTTCCATTTAGAATGCTTATGGTTGAAGGAACCTAGTTTTTCTAACTTTATGAAAACTCCATGGCCAACTTTTCCACAACTCCATGTTGCTTTGGCCACTTTTATGTCAAAACATAGATGCTTTCATAACTCATCAAACCCTAGGCAAATAATGTTTGGAGTTCTATTAGAAGGCACATTGCTGCCATTCAAAATATCATTCTTGAACTCAACATCAAAGAAGAATCATCCCCACTAAATTTGGATGACTCTAACAAATTGTTAGAAATGGAGAGAGAGCTTCAGCGGCTTCTCAAACAAGAGGAAATTGGGCGGAAGTAGCGTGCCAAAGCTAGATGGCCTTCTGATGGTGACCATAATACAACTTTTTCCATAGATTTCCAAATAGCAGATGGTGTTTCATGACCATTATCGAGCTTCATGATGATGATGAGTTCCATACCTCCAACCCCATCGCCATGAACACCCAATTTACTACCTTCTTCACAAACCTCCTTAGGCATCAACCACCACCCCACCACCTATTAACTGGCCACTTCTTTATCCCAACCAAACCACTATCCCATTAACGATCGCTTCACTGAGAACGAGATTCTGACTGCCCTCAAGGATTTAGATATCAACAAAGCTTGTGGTCCTAATGGCTTCGGTCCTGCTTTCTATATCAACTTCTGGGATACCATCAAATAAGACATCATCAACTTGTTCCAAGCCTTTCACTCAGATCCAACCAACATCAATCGTTTGAATTATGCCAATATCATCCTCCTCCCCCAACATGAAGGGCAAAACCATCCTAACAATTTCAGACCCATCAGCCTTCATAACTACTCATTTAAACTCATCACTAAAGTTTTTACAAATCGCCTTCAACTGTTCATTCCTCTTTGATTGGTACCGAAAAATATACCTTTATCTCTGGTAGAAACATTCATGATTGCATCGCTTCGGCACAAGAAATCATTTTTTACTAGCACCGTACAAACACTGAAGGTCTTCTTCTCAAAATCGACTTTCGCAAGGCTTTTGACACTATTAGTTGGGACTTTCTCCTTCAAATTCTTTCCAACATAGGCTTTCCTCCTCAATGGTGCATGTGGATCTCTGCTATCCTAAACTCTAGTATGTCTTCCGTTCACACCAATGGTATTGAGATGACCTTACTAAATCCAAAAGAGGACTTCGGCAAGGTGATCCCCTTTCTCCCCTCCTCTTCATCCTTGTCGTTGACACCCTAAACCAGATGAATAGACTTGCCCTCAATAACAACATCTTATCGAGCATCCACACACAAGTCCACCCAGCCTAGTCTGTGCGGACATTCAATTCATTAATGTCACTATTCTTTTCACCACATCAGTTCCTCAAAATATTCACTGTCTCAAAGTTCTTGTGTACTCCTTCGAACTGATCTCGGATCATTCTATCAATTTTGCTAAAAGCTCTGTTTACATGCTGGGGAACACCGATTGTCTTGGCATTGCAGTCACTCAGGTTCTTAATTGTAAGCTTCAACACTTCCCAGTGTCTTACTTAGGTATCCCCTTCGTCCTACCATACTCTGCCGAGATGATTGGACCCCCTCCTCACTACGATTGAATCGAGATTGGCTTACTGGAAATCCTCCTCCCTCTCCTCTGCTGGTCGCTTGTTTCTGGTCAAGGCTGTTCTTTCTTCCCCCTTATTATACTAGCTTTTAGTTCATCTGGCTTCCAGCTAGGTCATAAATCACATTGATCATTCTAGATGTTCCTTTCTTTGGCAT
The DNA here is from genome assembly GCA_030737875.1 of Allium sativum. Taxonomy (NCBI): domain Eukaryota; kingdom Viridiplantae; phylum Streptophyta; class Magnoliopsida; order Asparagales; family Amaryllidaceae; genus Allium; species Allium sativum. The sequence continues at coordinate 911,472,272 of CM060915.1, forward strand.
GATGGTCCAATTCGATCGCTTGTCTGTTGGAAGTCAGTTTGTTTGAGTATCAATGCCCATAGGCTGGGGATTTATGATCTCCGCTCACTTAATCATGCACTCCTTGCTACATGGATATGGTTATGTTTAACTCCTAGCATTTTCACTTGGAAGTCTCTAATCCTCTCCGTCTAATACAACAATCAACCCAATTCCATATTTCTACAACGACCGCGATTCCGCCTTTCACCATTCTCGGGGGTATGCAAAGATCACTACCTCGCATTACACATATTTTCACCATCAAGGTAGAGGATGGATTATCAAGCTACTTCTGACTGGACACTTAGTTCTTTGAATGCCCTCTAGCATACCTTTTCCCTTCGCTTTTCTCCATCTGTCCCTATCCATCCATCACTATACACGAAGCAGTACACCAGGAATCTTTGCCATCGTTCCAACCACCTACTTCCTCCCGACCATCCCCCACGACATTCGCGAAGTGTTCAACATCATCCAGTCAGTCACCCTACCCTCTAACCAGATTCCTTCTACTGGATCCCCTCAACCAAACACACATTCACTATCAAGTCTTTCTATAGCTACATCACTCACGCTGGTTGGCCTTTTCCTTACCCAAAAATTTGGAAGGTCAAAGTGCCACCGAGAGTATGCTTTTTCCTTGTCTTGCTCGTGAAAGAATTAATACCAAAGATATGTTGATCCGCAAAGGAGTTTTGGTCAATCCTTCTTGTGTTCTTTGCCGTTGTGACAATAAATCTATCTGTCATCTTCTTTATTACTGTGATCTTAGCTTCTACCTTTGGGTTTCGATGGCTACTCATGTTTTTGAGTATCTTCCTCCTCAGCTGCATCACTTTGAATATTGTTTATACTCTCTCACATTGACCAGCCTCGATATATTCTTTGCTGGTTTTGTTTGGACCTTTTGGCTTGAACGCAAAAACCGATTCTTCAACTGACGATATGCCTCAAAGTCTTAGTTATGCCAAAGATTTTCCTACTTTTACCTTCTTTGGACAGGTACACAGGCTTCTCAGTTCATCCCCACTATTATAAATACTGCGATCATTTGGGATGGATCTATGGGCAGCTCTGAGGCATATGGGATGCACCAGCGTCGATTTTATCCCTGTCCATGGTAACCTTGTAACACCCCATAATTTTAAAATATTAAAACTAACAAATTTAAGAATACTTAATTTTTAGAAGAAAATTTAAGTGAAAGGGTCTACACCATTGCGTTCGTCTCGGAATTCTGCTTGAGATAGAGTACGAGTTAACGGAAAACGGACATCGTTTGAAGAAGTTATGAAGCTCAAAAGATTTAAAGTTTAAAGCTGTAAAACAAGTCGACCGCCCATTTTTCACCATTCGACCGTTTTTAGACAGAAGTGAAAACTGTTGACCGGTTGAAATTGGTCAGTCGACTGGTTGATTCTGGGCAGTTTCCTGATGACATGTTTTTCTAATTTGAGTGGTTCGGATGGTTACTAATCAAATCTAATGGTCCTAGTTCACCTAATACATCTATAAATAAACACCTAAACCTAACCCTAATCTCTTCAACCCTAATCCATGGTGCCTCCATGCTGCTGCTCCAACTCAAATTAATTTAGCCTTTCTTCTTCAACAATCAAAGAAGAGGTTATTCAAGATCAGAATTGCTACAACAATGACTAATTCTCTTTTCTATGAATCCTATAGTTGTGAGTTTATGTTACTTTTACATATAATTAAATAAAAAAGTAATTGTGATAGGATTGTAAATTGGATCTAATGTATATGCCTATAAATAAGATAAATCATATCAAGTTTTGCAATTTGTTATCCTTCAGATTCATACCCAATTGCTATTATCATATGCATGTCTGATCTTTTTCTTCGTTATTCATTTCACATGCCTATTTATATGTTTACGCCAATTTTGATGTTTGATTCTCCTCCCATCTTCTTTTCCTTTTTCCTTTTGAGATTAGGCTAACTTCGAGCCTAAGCATATTACGTTGAGATTTACGTACGAATAACATTGGGATGATTGGGAAAAGTTTGGGAAATATGTAATAAAATGAGTTTTGGCATAATTTTTTGATAACTATGAAAGTGATTTGGGAATAATTTGGGACAACTTATATACATGGAATTATAGGCATAACTTGAATTAGCATTATAAGCATAATTGGAAATTATGGGCAATTGGAATACACTAATTGAAGATTTGAAATAGGGCATGAATAAAAGGAAGAGATAATGAACGCCTAAGGCACGAGGTTAGATTGGGTTGCGGTAGATGTCTGCCCGGAACCGCCTGACATGTCTAGCAACCACAAAAAGGCAATCTAATGTGAGAGGTCAAAGGCAGAAATTAAAAGCGTAATAGTGCTAAGACACGAGGTTAGATTCAGATTGCTGTAGAAGTCTGCCCGAACCTCCCGTCATACCCAGCAACCGCAAATGATAATCTAATGTGGGAGGTCTTGCACAATTACAGATATAATGAATTAATGAACACTTAACCAAGATAAGACATGTGGAAAGACATGGGAATAGTAAAGGGGCTAAGTAGATGACATGGTTAGCATGTGAAACATAATTAAGAGCACTTAACCATAATGAGACATATGGTAAGACATGGGAGTAATAAAAGGGGTTAAGTGGGAAATCCTAGTGGGGACCAAGCCTAGGATGTGAGCCTGTGTCAAGAGTGGGAACCCTTTTCAACCAATAACCCATTTTTAGTATCTATATGAGCTTGAACTTGGTCGAGGACGGGACACGCTTACTGGGGTTGATTGTAAGAGATCAAAAGAGTAAAGAGCGATGACAACGCAAGTCCAATGGAGTCATGTGCGTGTGTGGGTCAGGCTAGTAGGTAAGACGTTGTTGCATCGTGTAGGTATAAGCCGTGCATTTTAGTAGTATCGGGTTGCCACTTTAGGGAGTGATACACCTTACTGTGGGGCTAGCACGGGTATCTACGAGTTAGGGAGCCGATCGAATGGGGAGGGTAGTGGGTACAACTAGTGGGGGGTAGGAGCAAGTGGGCACCTACGAGAGCAGTTAGGAGTATATGAAGCTAGCATTATTATGATTAGTAAGGAGGGATCACCTTTTAGTATGATACTAGTATTGGTGGGTGCAGGAAATATCTTATAGTGGTTAGAAGCGCAATCGATGTTATATCTTGTTCATCTTGTTGACCTTGTCATACTTGATTATGTTACCGTCATTTATTATATCCAGTTTATGTTCTTATCCTGTTACTTTACTAATTATATTGTTAAAGTCACAGGACTCTCCAGACTTTATATCTGACCCCTTTTGTTTCGCCTCTTTTCTTTCCTTCCTCCCCCCCAAGGTTCTCAGGGTGGGACTAGCGAGGCTTGATTTGGATTTCTCTCTCTCTCTACTGCAAGTGCTTGGAAGGGCTGAATGTAATGCTCAGCTTTGTTTCTCTTTCATATGGCATTTTGGAATGGGATTATGGTTTTTCTTTTATGTACTTTGATAATAATTTTGTTCAAGTTGGATATTTGTGTACTTGGCTTTAGTATGTGGTTTTGATGTTGTAACTAATCATTTTTTGCTTTTCCACTGTAATGAATAAATTTTGAATTTTTAAGTACCATTTTATATGTCTGTCTTATGATGTTCAGTTCTATACTCTTATAACGCTCCATGAAAGTTAATGCATTCCCTTAGTGAGTGACATTAATGGACGTGGGGTGTCACACGTGGTATCAGAGCTGAAGATTAGCAAAACATGTAAAAGATTTTAAAAATCATTTTCAAAAGCATTTAAAAAAAAGAAGTATGTTCAAAAACTTGTTTTAAAGAAGGTATTTTCAAGAGAAAGGTTTATTATGAAAAACATAATCCCCAAAAGCCATATATATTTCTCTTGATTCTCTGCTTTGAATCTCTTCCTTTTTCTTTCAGCATGTCTGGGGAACCCGATATACCCGAGGGCATACAGATACCAGGCTGGTTTAGAAGGTATGTGGAGGCTAGGGCTACTGCCGCAGGCCCAACAATCGTTCCTCCTCCCCCAGCTGCAGCCGATGTTCCACCTCTTCCTCTGCATGTAGATGCTTTTTCTAGATATGTAAGGACTTTCGTGCGATGGACAGAAAACCATTTCATGGGACTTAGACGTTTATCGGGACCAAAAATTGGCTCAAGGATGTTGATGACTTGTTTGCTATCTTTGAGGTAGATGACGGATAGGACGCAGGATAAGAAAGTGGATCCAAAGAAGGAACAACAACAACAAAAGAAAGGTGGTAAGGATAATAAGGGCCAAGAGAAAAGGAAGTGTCACAATTGTCGAATATCTAGCCACTTAAAGAAAGATTGTAGAAAGAAGAAGAAGCCTGGATATTACCTTTGCAGTGAGATAGAACATATGATTAAAGATTGCCTGAGGAGGCGAAGACAAGGCCAAGGGCGGAGGACAGAATCTACTTCTGGAGGAAGGTTCATGCTCTGATGGCACCGTGCCAAGAAGGAGGTAGAAACATTTCTGTCGAAAGTTTGTTTTTCCTTTTTGATCATCATGTTCGAACTTAGTTTGATTATGGTGCTTCACATTCGTTTATATCTGCTTCATTAGTTGAAACACTACACCTAAATACTAGTTCGGTTATGGATCCCGTTGTAATCTCAAATCCTATTGGTGGTTCAGCTCATTTATCTATGATTTGTCGGGATTTAAGAGTGTCTATCTTGGGCGTTAATTTTGAATGCAATGCCAACGTTCTTGGTTTCATGGGCTATGGTTTGATTCTAGGGATGGATTGGCTAGCCAGGTATGGTGCCATCCTAGACTGTGAAAGGAGGATGGTTAGATTGTTGACTTGTTGTGGAAGGACCCTTGATATTTCTTGTGACCCTAGGGGTTGAGTGATGCTTAGCTACCTAGAATCACTTGACGCATCCATCGATGGTTTGCAATCTATTCGAGTAGTCCGTGGGTATGATGACGTCTTTGATGCGGTTTGTGGTTTACCCCCAAGGCACGAGATAAACTTCTGTATATACTTAGTAGATAATGCAAAGCCAGTTGCATTGCCTGTGTGCCACATGGCTTCGAGAAAGAGGAAGGAACTCAATAAACAAGTAGGGGAGATGCTTGAGAAAGGGTTCATAATAAGAAGTATTTCGGAATGGGGTGCTCCAGTTGTTTTTGCTACGATGGCGGATGGTTTGCTTAGATTGTTCGTGGACTATAGGGAGCTAAATAAACTCACGAAAAAAATAGACACCCATTGCCGAGTATTAATGATTTGTTCACTCAGATGGTTGGTGCTTTAGATTCCTCGCAGTTGGACTTAGCTACAAGATTTCATCAGTCGAGTGTAGCTGAGGATAGTATAGATAAGACTGCTTTTAGGACTCCCGACGGTTTCTTCGAGAGGCTTTTCATGCCTTTAGGTTTGACGAATGCACCCGCATATTTTGTAGACTTGATGAATAGGGAGTTTAGGGAGTTTCTAAACAACTTCGTAGTAGTCTTTTTGGATGATATCTTGATATTCTCTAGAAGTGAGGAAGAACATGCCCTACATATTAGGGAAGTCTTAGAGGCCCTTCGAGTACATCAACTCAAACCTAAGTTCTCCAAATGTCATTTTTGGAGGAAGTGAGGTTCTTAGGACACGTGGTCTCTAAGGAGGGGATAGCAGTGGATCCCGCGAAGGTGGTGGCAATCCAAGATTGGAAGATTCCTAGGAATGCAACGGAAGTAAGAAGCTTTCTAGGGTTGGCGAGCTATTATAGGAAGTTCATTAAGGACTTTGCGAAGATATCAGCCCCACTTACCCGGTTGACGAAATAGAATTTGACCTTTTCTTGGGATGTTGACTATGATGATACTTTCCAACATTTAAAGAGGGCTTTGACGACAGCTCCAGTTTTAGTTTTGCCAGATGGGAGTAAACTATTCACAGCGTATACTGATGCTTGTGGGACAGGGCTTGGCGTAGTTTTGATGTATGAGGGAAGGGTGATTTGCTATGTTGGAAGGCAGTTGGAGGCCCATGAGAAGAATTACTCTACCCACGACTTAGAGTTAGTTTCATAGTTTTTGCGCTTAAGTCTTGGCGTCACTATTTGCTTGGAGAGAGGTTTGAGTTGTATACAGACCATAAGCCATTAAAGTACTTGTTCTCTCAAAAAGATTTAAACTTGAGGCAACAAAGGTGGATGGAGTTCTTAGCATCCTACGATTTGAGATTGCGTATACCCCTGACAAGGGTAATGTCATGGCTGACGCCTTGAGTAGAAAGAGGTTGACTTTGTGTCATTTGTTCGTAGAGCTGCAGAGTTTGGAGTACATATCTACCTTCGATTTCAGATCCTTTTTAGATTATGTACCTGGTTTCTTGGCATCGTTAGAGGTGCGACCTACGCTTTTGGGACAGATAGGAGCGGCACAACGAGATGACCCACAACTGGTAGAGATAGTAGACAAGCTCATAAGAGGGAGGGAAGTCTTCGAGCCATCTTAGTAGGTGCACTATAGATGAAAAAGGTTGGTTGCGTAGGAATGGGAGAATTTGTGTATCACGAGACGAAAGCTTGAGGAACACGATCCATGAAGACACACATCGTTCTAAGATGCCCATACATCTCGGTGGTGACAAGAAGTATAGGGACATGAAGCGAGTTTTCTTTTGGGCCGGAATGAAGAAGGATGTGGCTTAGTTTGTTTCTAGATGCTTAGTGTGCCAGCAAGTCAAAGCTGAGCAAAGAAGCCTGGTGGTTTTCTTCACCCTTTAGAGGTTCCACAGTGGAAATGGGAAAGCGTTTCCATGGATTTCGTCGATGGGTTGCCGAGGTCAAGGATGGGAAATATGGGGATTTGGTTAGTAGCAGATAGACTTACCAAGAGCGCCCATTTCATTCCCATTAAGAGTAAAAGAACAGTGGCATGGTTAGCATCCGTTTATCTCCAAAAGATTGTTCGTCTACACAACATACCTTTTAGTATCGTAAACGATCGAGATCCCATTTTCACTAGTGAGTTTTGGAAGAGCTTGCAAGAGGCGGTAGGAACACAATTGTGTTTGAGCACCGCTTAACACCCTCAGACAGACGACTAAACAGTAAGAGTGAATCAGATTCTAGAAGATCTTTTGAGGTTATACATCTTGGACTTTGGAGGGACATGGGAAGAACACCTTCCATTAGTAGAGTTCACCTACAACAACAGTTATCAGACTAGTATTGGCATGGCACCTTTTGAAGCTCTATATGGACGACCTTGCCGATCACCGGCTTGTTGGTGGAATCTACGGATAAGGTTTTTCTTGGGCCCGGGATGGTTTGGTAAACCTCGGAGAAGATAGACTTGATTCGAAGACGCATGAAGACGACACAAGACCGGCAAAAGTCATATGCTGATAAGAGACGAACCGATCTTAAGTTCGATGTTGGAGACACGGTTTTTATTAAAGTATCACCATTGAGGAATTTAGTTTGTTTTGGATCTGTAGGGAAATTGGCACTAAGGTTTGTAGGCCCATTCCCCGTTATAGAAAGAATTGGACAGATGGTCTACAGAGTAAAATTGTCTGAGAAGCTTAGTAGTGTTCATGACGTATTTCATGTGTTGCATTTGCGGAAGTGTTTACATGATACCGCTTAAGTATTAGAGCCGAGCATGCTTAGGGAAGTGGAACTAGAGCGAGATGCCATGATTAGGCGAGTTCTTACGTGTATCCTTGGATCGGAGGTCAAGAAGTTACACAACCGAGAGGTCAAGTTGGTTAAAGTCCAATGGGGAGATGATCAAGGAGACGCGACTTGGGAAATGGAAGACAAGGTACGTGCGTCGTACCTTTTCTTTTTTGATGGTATGTTCTTAACTTCTCCTTTTTCTACCGCTTTGTTTATACTTGTTCTATCTTTTAGTGTATTCTCTCGATTATATCTTCAGGTAGAAAATCCTATGGTTGTAAACATGTGTTTGAGACATGTTATGTTTGGTGGATGCAAGTGGATGTAAGTGTTTGCTAGTGGTTACTTGTGGATGCATTTACACACACATTAGGCACTAGATCGGCTCAATCACTTTCATATTACATATGGATGAGTGTGCATATTTAAATTAATGGATGTATATTGAATGTGTTATCATATGGATGTTGCATTTGGATGAATGGTTGTGCACTCATGCAGAAATAATATATATCATTTGGATTCTTTTTCATACATAATGGATGCATGGCACTATCATGATTTGCATTAAGGAGGTCAACTGAATCAGTAGACCACCTGATTTTGCATTAGGATAAGGACATATACACACACTTTGCATATGATCATGAAAGCATTAGAAATCTTTTAAGGAAAATGGACACCCGTGATTGATGGATGAGTAGATGGATGATGGATGGTAGGACATACATTCTTCTTAATTGGGAGATTTCGGGGACGAAATCCTTTAAGTAGGGGAGAATGTAACTCCCCGTAATTTTAAAATATTAAAACTGACAAATTTAAGAATACTTAATTTTTAGAAGAATAATTAAGTGAACCAGGTTACGCCATTGCGTTCGTCTCAGAATTCTGCTTGAGAGAGAGTTCGAGTTTGCGTTAAATGGACATTGTATGAAGAAGTTATGAAGCTCGGAAGATTTAAAGTTTAAAGCTGTAAAACAAGTCGACCGCCCATTTTTAACCATTCGACCATTTTTAGACAGTAGTGAAAATTGTCGATCGGTTGAAATTGGCCAGTCGACTAGTTGGTTCTGGGCAGTTTCCTGATGACGTGTTTTTCTAATTTGAGTGGATGGTTCCTAATCAAATCTAACGGTCCTAATTTACCTAATACATCTATAAATAAACACCTAAACCTAACCCTAATCCCTTCAACCCTAATCCATGGCGCCTCCATGTTGCTGCTTCATCTCAAATTAATTTTGATTTTACTCTTCAACAATCAAACAAGAGGTTATTCAAGATCAGAATTGCTACAAAAAAGACTAATTCTCTTTTCTAAGAATCCTATCGCTGTGAGTTTATGTTACTTTCACATATAATTAATAAAAAAGTAATTGTGATAGGATTGTAAATTGGATCTAATGTATATGCCGGTGAATAAGATGAATCATATCAAGTTTTGTAATTTGTTATCCTTCAGATTCATGCCCAATTTCTATTATCATATGCCTATCTGATCTATTTCATCGTTATTCATTTCACATGCCTATTTATATGTTTATGCCAATTTTGATGTTTGATTCCCTTCCCTTCTTCTTTTCCTTTTTCCTTTTGAGATTAGGCTAACTTCGAGCCTAAGCATATTATGTTGAGATTTACGTACGAATAACATTGGGATGATTAGGAAAAGTTTGGCAAATACGTAATAAAATGATATTTGGCATAAATTGTTGATAACTATTAAATTGATTTGGGCTTAATTTGGTACAACTTGTATACTTGGAATTATAGGCATAACTTGAATTAGCATTATAAGCATAATTGGAAATTATGGGTAATTGGAATACATTAATTGAAGAATTGAAATTGGGCATGAATAAAACGAAAAGATAATGAACACCTAAGGCACGAGGTAAGATTGGGTTGCGTAGAAGTCTTCCCGGAACAGCCCGGCATATCCAGCAACCGCAAAATGGCAATCTAATGTGAGAGGTCGAAGGCAGAAATTAGAAGTGTAATAGTGTCAAGACACGAGGTTAGATTTGTATTGCGGTAGAAGTCTGCCCGGAACCTCCCAGCATATCCAGCAACCGCAAACGGTAATCTAATGTGGGAGGTCTTGCACAATTACAGATATAGTTAACCAAGATAATATATGTGGTAAGACATGGGAATAGTAAAGGGGTTAAGTGGGTGACATGGGTAGCATGTGAAACATAATTCAGAGCACTAAACCATAATGAGACATATGATAAGACATGGGAGTAATAAAAGGGGTTAAGTGGGAAATCCTTGTGGGGACCAAGCCTAGGAGGAAAGCTTGTGTCAAGTGTGGGGACCCTTTTCAACTAGTAACCCATTTTTAGTGTCTATATGAGCTCGAACTAGTTCGAGGATGGGACACGCTTATTGGGGTTGATTGTAAGAGTTCAAAAGAGTAAAGAGCGATGGCAACGCAAGTCCAACGGAGTCATGTGCGTGCGTGGATCCGGGCTGGTAGGCAAGACGTTATTGCATCGTGTAGGTATAAGTCGTGCATTTTAGTAGTATCGGGTTGCCACCTTAGGGAGTGATCACCTTACTGTGGGGCCAGCACGGGTATCTACGAGTTTGGGAGTCGATCGAATGGGGAGGGTAGTGGGTACAACTAGTGGGGGTAGGAGCGAGTGGGCACCTACGAGAGTAGCTAGGAGCACACGAAGCTAGCATTATTATGACTAGTAGGGAGGGATCAACTTTTAGTATGAGACTAGTATTGGTGCGGTGCAGGAAATGTCTTATAGCGATGTTATATCTTGTTCATCTTGTTGACCTTGTCATACTTGCTTATGTTACAGTTATTTCTTATATCCAGTTTATGTTCTTATCTTGTTACTTTACTAATTATATTGTTAAAGTCACTGGACTCGCCATACTTTATGTCTGACCCTTTTTGTTTCGCCTCTTTTCTTTCCTCCCCCTCCCCAGGTTCTCAGGGTGAGATTAGCGAGGCTTGATTTGGATTTCTCTCCTCCCTTTCTCTCTCTACTGGAAGTGCTGAAAGTAATGCTTAGCTTTGTTTCTCTTTCATATTGCATTTTGGAATGGGATCATGGTTTTGCTTTTATGTACTCTGATAATAATTTTGTTCAAGATGAATATTTGTGTACTTGGCTTTAGTATGTGGTTTTGATGTTGTAACCAAACATGTTTTGCTTTTCCACTACAATGAATAAATTTTGAATTTTTATGTACCATTTTATGTATCTGTCTTGTGATGTTCTATTCTATACTCTTATAACGCTCCATGAAAGTTAGTGCATTCCCTTAGTGAGTGACATTAATGGACGTAGGGTGTCACAAACCTTATCCTGTTCACCAGACGAAGATGCACCTTGTGCTCTTATGTCGGTCTTTTGGTTTGATGTGCATAACTATCTTTTGGAGATGTATAATTTAGCTCATTGGTTAATCTACTTGATGCTTACTATTGTATTGTATGATCTCCTATGTTTGTACATTATTAATATTATGCATTATGTACTTTGTTTGCATGCATGCTAACAAGCTCTTGGCTATCTCAGCCAGTAGTCAGGCTTGTTAACCGTTATCTTATCATAATATTAATTATGAATCGGCTATGCAGATCCGCTATACACAACCGTCCTGCTAAAAAAACATCGAATTTGGTGGTGCCAATAGAACGTCTCCAAAATATGCCTAAGAATAAACAGGTCATGGACTAACCATCGGGATTGAGGTACTTTCCCCCGATTCTGAAGTAAGTGAGGTAGTACCAATGACCAAAATCCTAGGTACACCTAAGTGTAAACAAGTCATTTCCAATCCATCTGTTCTTGAATCACTTGTAACACCCCATATTTATGATACATAATAATTACATAAAAAAGGTAATAAAATATTCAGAATTGAGCAAAACAGACTTTACCGTTGCATTCGATTATGATTCAGATAAACTTTCGGTTTTCGTAAATCGGACTAAGTATGAGCAAGTTATGATCAAAAGAAGTTTGAATTAAATTAAACAATTAAATAGTTAATTAACTCAAAAATGCAACTGTAACTTGGCGACTAGGCCCTACATGGTTTGACACTAGTGTCGACCCTAGGGTTGACACTAGTCTCAACCCAGGTAGTAAGTGGGTCGACCGACCTTCGACCTGACAACATGAATGAACCTGGACTGATTTTCTGGTTTTTTTCTTATACTCACTCATGGGTGATGTGTATTCAACAGTTTGATTTAAGTTCCTAACATGTTATGGTTTATATTATCAAAGCATATCTATTAATAGGCTGGCAACCCTCACCATTTGCTTACACAAACATTTCATCATCTTCTTCCTCTTCTAAGCTATATTCTGAAGTAAAATTTAAAAAATGTCAGGGTGTTGTCAAAACATAGATTGAAAGACAATTCTTCCACAACTATTTCAAAGGCCTTTTTTGGATCTAATACAAATCACTATAAGTTTCACGTTATTTTTAGATTTGTAGTTTAAAAAAGATTTTGACGGCAAATATATACTGGTCTGAAAAGTAACAGTGTTTATAAGTTTATTTTTATATTTTTCATTTAATATTGTTAATTACTTGTTCATTTTCAGTTACTATCTGTTTGTATGTACATCATTCTTCTTTATCCCATTTTCTGTTACTATTTTATTATTAGTCTTATTATGCCTATTTTATCAGTTTGTTCATATATGAGTTTGGTTATATTTCTCCTTTTTCTTTAATTTTGCGCTGAGCCTCGGCCAACGAGAACCTAAGCCTTTTCCGTTAGAATAGCGTAAAACTGGGATAAATGGGAATAGTATGTAATGTCAATAAAAATGAGATTTGGGCTTATTAGAATATGAGGACCGTTGACTTTATAATTTGGGATAATTAAAAATGAAGAATTGTAAACATGTAAATCTGAATAGGTTGGACTTAAATTTAAATTAAGTAGAACATGTTATGGGAAGATATACGAATTAGATGTATACTAAGTAAAACATGTAATCAATAAACATCTGAGTAGGTGCCTATCTGATTTGAGGAAGGGTTGTTACCTTTGATAAATGTCATTTACAACCATGAAATATAACAAAGGGTTATATTTAGCTTATCAATGAACTTAAACCTACAAAGTTAAACCTGTAGAATTGATAAGCATAAGAGGTCCATGTCTGCTGTTATTATTTTTGGGTAATTCTTAAAATCCTAGCTTACTTGGGGGACAAGCCTAGTGGTGGATTGTGTCAATCTGTTAATTTCTTTGAATCCATATCAATCAATACCCTCCTGTTATCGAACAATCCCGCACTAGGTAGGGATAGGGATCGTTTTACTGATGAATGATTGTAAGAGGTTCAAATTTTGGAGGTCTGTACGAGCACATTCTGACGGAGTTATGAGCGTGCATGGGTCCGATGGGAGAAGATAAAACACTGTTACACCAACGGATAGGGCTTTTTCTTTTAAAGTTGATGGGCTCGGGACTAATATCCCTGACTGCCATGGCTAGCACAAGTTATTAGCGTTTGTTATGGAGCCGATCACTGGGTAGTAATTAGAGTAACACCTAATCCTGGTATTCTAATAGTTGGTGCAGAAATTTTGATTTGGGATATGGATGAGAAGCTTATCTGATCTTACCTTATCTCATTATTTCTTACTTGTATATTTTACTATATTTTCATGTCCAGTATTATTGATGTAACAACCTGCATTTTACCTATTGAAAGATCATAAAATATTTTTAGTTTATTCCCTGAGGGTTGGATCATTCTCGTATTTTAATATGTTGCTTATGGGGATGTAATACATGCCCATAATTTTGAACGATTTTATTTATGACCATTTTGCCCCTGTCAGTCTTGTACATGGCATAACTTTTGATTAAGGACGAATCAGAGGGTGAGACCTGTGCGATTAGAAAGGAATTGATGGTTACCTTTCCATAGAGTGGTTACATTAAAGATTTGGCCCAGCGGTTTGGGATGAATTGTTGTTTTAAGGTTTTTCTGTTGGCTGTTCAGGTTTGGAGAGCCACAATGGGCTGATTTGGGAAGGCCCGTTGATGGGCTAGTGGAAGGGTATAAATAGGGTGGAAGGTATGAGAAATCTTTTAGTTTCTATATTCTCTCATAAGGTGACCTATGTTCCTCCTTCCTCTATCACCTTTCCACCATTAAAATCAACTTCTAAGAAGGGAAATTGAAGATCTACACCATTGGAGGCTAGATCCACACCAATTTAAGAAGGAGTTCATCGGATCAAGGGGTTTGGTTCGAATTACTTATTGTCCGGAATCTTATAGTTGAGCAAGCCATCCTGGTTGGACGGTCATTTCTGTCTTGGAGAACAAGCCATCCTGGTCGGTCGGGGGAAAAAGAAAAAACAGGGCTGGTCAAGCGAGCCTATAGTTGAGCAAGGGGGTCGGCCCATACCTGATCGGTCCATTTGGGTCGGTCACTCTTGGTTGGTTAGTCTAGCAAGTTGGGAAAGCTGGTTCGAAGTGAGTCGGTCAGTTCCAATGGAGGAGTTGGGTTAGTCAAGCACCCTAGGCCTTTGGGTCGGTCAAGGCATGAGAAGCGGGTTGTTCTGGCTGGATTTCGGAATTGGGTCGGTTGCTTCTGAGGTTCGTTCTCGAGAGAGGGTTCTGTCACCAGGGGTAGGTCATGCACCTCTGAAGAGGAGGTTGGTCAGTACTAGGTTGGAGATGATATGGGTCGGTCGAGCCAGATAGGGTTAGTCGGTCTTAATGCTTGAAGGTAGTCAGTTGCCCTCTAATCCCATGGGTTGGTCGGCCAATGTGTTAAAGAATTTGCAGCAGTTTGAAGTGTTATAGTTGATGGCCTAATGCCATAGTTTGTTTCCATAGTTATGGGTGAACGCTATGGATTATTCTAAGCCATATATTGATGCTGTTTGGTTTAGCAATGTTGTGAATTCGAAGTGATGTGATGGGTTCGTTGTTCAGTGTAAAGCAACGAATAACCAGACAACTCAAAGGGGTTGGGTTGTGGGTAATGGTCACTCGAGTGGGACCTGAGTTTGTGATTAGTCGCTAGTGATGACGACTAGAGATGCGAAGGCCGAGAGATTATTATTATCATAACTTCTAGCAGAATCAAAACAGGGGTACTTGGGGCAGTCATGAAGGGCCTCTACCCTGGCCTTTCGTTAAGGGCCTAGTTATCGAGATTTGATAGAACAAACATACGAGTCATGATGGCGTATGGAGTTATTTCTAGAACTGGGGTAACCATTAGCCCTTGACATATGGAAGTTATGATGGGCCGGCATACGATTAACGATGGTTTCAAAGCAGGACGGGCGGTGATAGCCAAAGTCAGTCATGGATGGTTGGTTGTACTGTTTTGTACAGTCTTATGTAGATTATCCAACGTCGAAGGAGACGATCCTTGAGTGCTTGTATGATATTGGTTTAGGCCACTAGGGCTTGTGCTTGAGGGATATTGAATTCGATTAGGATGGTTTATATGAGATATATATAATCTGGATGTTATGAGTACTTACCATGATCGAATGGGTGTTCTGGTTTCCACGGATGAATGTTTGAATTATTTATTGTAAAGGCTATCACTGTCCGATGTGGGGAAGATAGGGTTGAGTTCTTCTCTGGTGTTGTGGGTAGATTAGTATGTTTATCTATCCATTCTCATATACCTTATTGGTGAAGTTTGTTAGCTGTTTTATCGCTCACTAAGACTGTTGTCTGACTCAAGGTTTTATGTTTCCTCTTATTATCTTGGGTTGTTCATTCGATTGTGGATGGGTAGACTAAGTAGCAGGTAACAGGTTATTAGCGAGGATGTTGCTGCTATGAGAAGGCGAGCTGGAGGCTTACATACCAGTTTAATTACTATCTAGTATTTCTATTTCCGCTGTTTGAGTTGCTCTATAAGTGTTGTAGTGAGGCTTTATGTACAAACTTTGGTATTTCCTATGATGTTTGGATAATTTTTCGGGATGTTGTGAAAGTTTGAAAAGTTTTCTATATGATGCTTTACTACTATTACCTGTTGTATATGTTCAATAATATTTTCTCCTTGCGCTGTGAGTTTTACGATACGTTCCGACTATGTTTACCTACTCTAATGATCATCCATAGCTGTCGTGCACACATTTTAGCGCATTATCTCTCTTATTTAGTGTGGGGTTGTGGGTGATCGTCACGTTTAGTATCAGAGCTCTGGTTAACGATTTTAGCCAAAGTTCTAAGACGCAATTACATAAGAGAGACGTACTGGTAGACTTCAGTTGGATGCTTACTATATATATTAGCATATATAGTAGTAGCAGTTGTGTTCCTTTAATAGTTTTTCTTGGAAGTGGCTAATTATTCTAAATTGCAGATTTAGAATGAGTAGACGACCATCAAGACATGCTTCAAGGGGAGCTAATACTGGAGGGTAAACGGTGGTGAACCAGACTACCCTACCATGTTTGAATCCATGATGGAGGCATTCATGTGAAGGGTCCCTTCTAAAGTGGCAGCTACGGTAGACGTAGGAGTTCAGTTGCCTAGAGTTGTGGACTTTGCGAAGCTATGCAAGGATTATACATTTCTAGTCGAAAAACCATTAAAAGGAACTGATCCAGCTGAAGAGGTTCAGAGGTGGATGGATTCTTGTGTTCGTATCTTTAGAGACTTGAGTTTGGATGGTGCAACCAAGAGAAAGCTTGCATCAGGGCAAATGCAAGGCAGGGCCATGGAATGGTGGAATTCAGTCATGTTTGAGACTCTAGAGGAAGAAATTTCATGGGAGCAATTCCAGGCTAAGTTTGAAGCAAAGTTTATCTCCATTGCTCAGAAGTCGGCTTTGTTCAAGAAGTTCATGGAGTTGAAACAGAATGGTCGTTCTGAGCTTGATTATGTTTCTGATTTCGAGGCCATGTCTAAATACGCTCGTTCAAACATTGATACACCTTACCAAAAGAACGAGAAGTTTGTTATGGGTCTGGATACCTATATTGGAAGGTTGTTAGTGGATCATCTTGATGATTTATTCGAGAAGTTTGTGGAAAAATCTATTTTCCATAAGAGCTTGTTTCCTAAGAAAGCAACTGTTGTCACTACAGCCAAAGAGGTTTAGAAACCACAGAAGGGTGGTAATAATAAGAAGAGGAAGCATCAACAACAGAAAGGAAAGAATGGCCAGAAGATGCCTAAGAGTGAGGTGGTTTGTTTTAACTGCCAACAGAAAGAACATTTCGCTAATGAGTGCAAGAATCCCAAAGCCGAGAATAAGTGCTTCAAGTGTGGGGACACTGGGCATGAGAAGAAAGACTGTCCAATATAAGCTAAGGGCAAGCAGGTTGTGAAGGCATATGCTTTGGAAGCCGTGCCATCTTCTTCAAGAGCTCCTACTGCATAGGAAAAGGGAAAGGGTGTCGTCGTGCAAAGTACTCTTTCTATACGAGGTATTTCGGTTCGAGTTTTGTTCAATACTGGAGCATCACATCCTTTCATTTGCAATGAGCTTATGTGCTGCTTGGGTTTGGAACACGAGATTTGTGATAGACCTTTCGCAGTGACTAATCCAGTTGGGGGTTCATCCAATCTTTGCATGATTTGTCATGGTCTAGTGTTGTCGAGTCACAGTTGCTCTTTTGTGTGTGATTGCTTTGTTTTGAACTTCTCTGGGTTTGGGATCATCTTAGGAATGGATTGGCTCAAGAGGTGTGTGACAAGGGTGAATTGCGAGAAGCTAGAGGTGTGGGTGGGGGTATGGAAAAGCGAAAGGTGTTGATTAGATGTAAGCGCGAAGAGGGTGTCTTCGTGAGATATCTATATTTTCTTGGGATTCCACAGGAATACTTATCATCTGTGCTGATCGCTAATGAGTATGAAGATGTCTTTGATGAGGTCAAAGGGTTGCCACCGCATCGTGAAATCAAGTTTAGGATCGATTTGGTCTTGGGTGCTAGACCAATGGTTATGCCTCTTAGGCGGATGGCGCCTAAGGAACAACGAGCGTTGGAGGTGCAAGTTCGTGACCTTCTAGGAAAGGGATTATAATGACCCTGGTTTTCGCGATCATGGTTATCGACATAAACTCAATGTCGACTATCCAAGCATCGGAAACACCGGATAGTCCATGAAAGAAATTAGAGGGTGAGAATAGATAACACAGAAACTTAGAATAGAAGAAGAAGAAGAAGAACATACATCATCATCAGAGTAACACGCAACTCACAGCGGAACGAACAATATATAATAGATACATAACTTTGAAATAAAACTAGTATATGTATACAGTAACATTATCAGAGTACAACACTTACAACACAGCGGAAATAACAATAGCTATATAATCCTGAAGCCTCCTGCTCCAAGCTCTCGATATATCTGTAAAATCCCGGCTATTTGACTACCTGTACAAAATTGGGCACCCAAGAGTTTAGGGAAAACAAAATAAACTCTGGGTCAGTCATGTGACTGGTGTGAGTAAACTCCAACCATTAGTTTAACTTTTAAAATCCATACTCTTCTGATATTATAATAATGTCTAAATCAAATAAATAGCAATCTAGTGGTACGCTTTCATCTCACATTCCACATATATAATATACGATCAAAAACCACGGGCGCTTATTGGTTAATGAATTCCAACTGGTAAGGACCACCTTCCGACAGTGTATCTCTAGAGAGGAATACACCTGGTTCAACAAGAACATCTTACAACACAGGCTAAACATGACCGGTCACTCATTTCGCTTGAGTGTACCGAATGTTTTATCACCAACGGTTGAGATCAGTAACCTTTCCCCGAAATAGACAACATCGAAATAGATTATAGAAGTAAATGGAATTTCTCTAGATCAGGTGACAATACACCCTAATTGGCAGCTAACCACTTAGCTATGTGACCTACCCGATTTTATACCATTTATGGTTGTTAGGCTAGAGGCCGTAACATATCCTTTACAAACCACATCTTCGTTCACTTTGAATGTCACATCATCATACCCGCTAAATCACAAATTGATTTCTCCAAACATATCACGGGTAAACAGCTAAGAGAAACGAATTCCTCCACCACCAAATGTAAATACGTTTGGAGAGATTAACTTGCGTGATCTATTAAATATACTCCATCAGACATTCTTCCATACAGGTCATCCTGGGACTGGACAGACCGAAGGCACTATTCTGTAAACAGTACAACCTTGCATAACTTCGTCTTCAATTATCTTCATCATATTTGATCGCAACGCTAACGCCCATACGGAGTGGTTTTCATATAATATATCTGATCCCGGTCTCTCCGTATTGACAACGGAAATGGTCAAAAACTTTGATAGTAGGTGATTTAACTATCAAAGAAAACATGTGTGCAAACAACGATATTATATCCAGATGGAAATTCTATCGATCAATCATCAATCAACATTTATTCATTTCCCCATTTCTCATTTCCATATATTCATCAAATCCGTATTTGCTAATTTTAGAAAATATACGTTATTAACTTTGGAAAACATTTCCATTTCTAATTCATGCATCACTATCTTCTCACATATATCAGTCTCTAACTGCAAACTAGTAAGAGAACAACCCCCTACGTATTAACCCCGAAGGCCGAAACCAACATAAGATCGATACCCAGAAAGCCATTCAACTCAACTAATTTCCAGTCAATTTCTAATTTCAGTAATTCCATTTAACTTACTAATTCAAACCCCGAATTCCTTTATAATTTTTATTTGCAAAATATTTACTTTAATCTAATTTTTCACATAGAATGTGAATAATATTTCTTTTTTGCAATCAAAACAGTTTGATTTCGTATTAAAAACCAAATATCCAAATTCTATTTATATTTTTATTTGCAGAATTATTCGTGCAAATCTCCTTTTTATTTCTAATACTTAAATCTCATTTATAATTCCTTTTATATAATTCTATACATTTTATATAAATCCGTTTATACAATTCTATTTATTTTATATAAATCCTTTTATATAATGCTATTTATTTTATATAAATATTATTTCAATTTCAATATTCACTTTGTAAATTTCCTTTTTACATTCCAGTATTTCATATGGTATTTAAAATACCAAATAACATGACCAGTGTCATCATAATCAATCACAGATTATATATCACATCATATCACAATATATGAAAACATACAGTTTTATAAATATTGAGGAATCCAGTTGGACCCCTCCAACCTGTTTCCCAGCATCCACAGATGTTAAACAATATAAATAACATCGATTTCATTTCAATATGAAATATTATGATAAACAGAATCAATATTTGATTAACGATTATATATATATATCGTTATCTATAATTTCAACCAATAAATTAGCAATTCAACCAAACAATCAACACACAACAATCAATCATCATTTATCAATACTAGATTATATTTATAAAATATAAACTGTACAGAGTTAGTGAGGTTTACTCACACTGGTAATTTATCGTTAAATAACGATAAATTATCATCGATTCAGATTGGACAATTTATTTTGCTATAAATTGTAATGAGCTCCAATTCACTCCCAGTTAGTTCCATTGCGTAGCCGCCGTCCATACGATCCCAAAGGGTCTTGTTTTGCTGAATTTTGATTACGTATGGAGAAGTTATACATAATACAAGTATGTACTATTTTAAATAAATTAAACTAAATTTTCCTTTTTATTTAACTTGGGCTTTACCTCAAAATATCGGCCCACCCAGCATTTAAAACCCAACCCGCGTGACCCTTCTTCCCCGTCAAAGACCCTGTAGCTTGCTCCTCCATTTTTCAAATTTTAAACCTCACCTTCTCCATTTACAGACCATCGAATTCAACAAGGACACCACCAACGTTCGTCTCATCCAAGCCTCTACACTTTCATACCTTCCATATCAAATCCGTTTGCTCCATCTCGAATGCGTGTTTCAGACTTTTTCCACGCACAGAGGAAAAACGCATCGACACTTTTCGAAGTAGAATCTCTCGATACTTCACCAATACTAGCAAAAATTCACCACAAACCCAAATCTAAACACCTTTTACTCGATTGAAATCCAAATCTCACAGAAACTAAAACCCTGGGTCTACTGTTATAAAACCCAGCGTACAAAAGCACTGTCGATCCCAGTGAAACACATACCATTTTAAAGCCCTAAATCTCGGCAACTCAAATACATTCATTACATGATTTTATAGAATTTATCCAATTGTTTTGGGATTTTATAAGATGGAAATTCTAACGTTGAAAAGAAAAGTTTTGACGGCTACAAATTTTGCTGCGTTGACCAAACTGAGAAAATAGTTAGGTTAGATTAGGATGTGGGATACTCATAGAAGTAATATAATATTTTTATATTTGATTTAAATATTCATTTATAATTAATTGTCATTTGTATTTATCATTAAAAATCCCCATGATCACATACGATATCCAAAAAACAAGAAAAATGGACATACACCTTCAGTTCGACATTACGGACCTAACGAAACTTGTTTCATCGAATTCCGACTTCGTTTGCTTACACAGCGTATTTTTAAAGGTCAAATTATCGACTGTTTTCCACAATAAAATCCCATACGGCCACATATTGACTTCAAAAATCATGAAAATTGAAATCTAACAATAATTCAATATTCCGGATCCAATAAAATTAGTTTCATCGAAAACGGAGGTCATTTGCAAAACTGGCTATTTTTAAAACTCTAAATAACCCCATTTTAAATATAAATATATTTAAAAATAATTAAATTAAATATTAATAAATTAATATTATTGTATTTATATTCACATAGAATATCATATAGCTCCAATTAGATTTATAACTCAATATTCAAATCCTGGTTGAATCGATATTCGATTTGTATTGAAAATCCATTCATAATATAAACAAATTGCTATAAATTATAAAGGAATTCCATTGCGACTTTTTGGAAATTTGATTTGGACATAACTCAAAATCTACTTGATGAAATCTCGATTTTTCTCTTCCATTAGAAAAATACCGTTCAACAGATTCAAACTTTTCTTGTTTCACAGAAATCCGACTTAAAATGGATTCTGTATATTCGTTTAAAGTTCGAATCTCAAATAGCCAAATTACGAACTGCTGCACCATTTCGAGTTCGATTATAATTATAATATAATTTATACGTTCAAATGGCATTTATAAATATATTCGTTAATATAATTCAATGCTAAACTGAATTAAATATTATAAATAATCCAATTCACACAATATTGTGAATTCTACTATTCTTGGACTATTCTGGACTTTAAAAATATTATTTAATTATTATATTAATTAAATATTCAAAGTTATTTAATTTAAACCATTAAATTACCAAACCATTATTTGAATAATTAAATAAAATTAATTATTAAATCATTTAAAAATACGGATCGTTACATTCTCCTCCCCCTTAAAATAATTTCGTCCTCGAAATTGCTAGGGTAGAAAACAAACCCTATTAACTGGGTAAAATTATTTGTTTACATCTTTAACTTCAGTTTCAACTAAACCGGTTTAATTTTAATTAAATATTTATTCATTCCTACTAATGAAAATTTTCAAAAATTCTGAAAATTTTCGAACACCTTAACTTTTCGAAAAATTTCGCCAGCACCTTCTTTGTAGTGGTTAATAGCTCAAACCCCAACTTGCCTCTCTAGAACTTCTTCAACCCAAAAGAAAATCAAACAGCCAAGCGGCTTGCCAATTCGGCTCATCAAAATCTCAAACCCATATGTAAGATAAACTGGTATCTTTTTGTTGGGCATATCAATACATCCTTTCCATGTGTTACCAATTCTGCATATACCAAAGTAATCCCAATCATTCGGTTATACCCAAGCCAAATTCTGTTCTTAACTCAGATTCCATTTTTAATTTCAACTCTTAACTTACCAGTCAAATTCCATTTCGGATTATCTCTATTCTAATCTAATTTGATACTTTTTATCTCAATTCATTTACCACTTAACTGGTTTCAATTCAGTTTCTATTTCTATTTGCTTTTACAAATTCTAGTTTAATTTGTTTTAATTAAAACAATCTTCCCCAGGGAATTTCAAACAGTTTAGCTTTTCTAAAACTAGATATCCCTTTTCAGGATTGAAAACAACTTGCTTTTCAAAAAACAATTCAAAAACAAAATCTTTGGTAGTAATCCGTCACTTGGGACTCGAAAATGAACACTGATGATGTCGCGATTCATCAGCAGGGTTATTTCCCAGCTATCGAAGTGAGTTCAATACTATATCACTTCTAAAACCATTTCTAAATACTTCCATTTTGAAATATATTTCAAAATACTATTCCCAATGCTTGTAAAACATTTTAAAATCTCCCAGGATTTTAAAATTCACTTATACTTAATTCAATTTCATTTACAAAAACTTTTCATGTTTTTGGAATTTTAATTCAAAATTCTGATTTTAATCCTGATTTCATTCATCTGATTTCATGTATTACACTTATATGAATTCTGATTGGCTATTTATATAACCATTCCAATTATAATCTCATTCAATTATATTAGTGACCAACACATCAAATATAATAATTTCAATATATATTCAATTTTATATCAAAATATACTTTGGGTAAAATTATTTCATTTACCCTCTTTTCAAAACATACCATGTCGGTTCATCATATTCAAGTGTTTATTAACTCCTACTAATACAGTGGATCATACTGATTGACCAGAACTCATAAACAACTCAATCAATAAATCTCCACAATATAAAACCATTTTATATCAAATAACAAATACGTTCACTCATATATATACACTCAACTCAATCTAGGGTATTACTAACCCCATCTCTACTGAGTTACGCGACAGAGCCAAGGTAATTGCTTAACTTTAGGCGCTGATACCACTGTAACGACCCGGGTTTTTGCGATCCTGGTTATCGATATAAACTCAATGTCGACTATCCTAGCATCGGAAACACCGGATAGTCCATGAAAGAAATTAGAGGGTGAGAATAGATAAGATAGTAAATTAGAATAGAAGAAGAAGAAGAAGAAGAAGAACATACATCATCATTAGAGTAACACGAAACTCAAAGTGGAACGAACAATATATAATAGATGCATAACTTTGAAATAAAACTAGTATATGTATATAGTAACATTATCAGAGTACAACACTTACAATGCAGCGGAAATAACAAAAGATATATAATCCTGAAGCCTCCTACTCCAAGCTCTCAGTATATCTGTAAAATCCCGACTACTTGACTGCCCATACAAAATTGGGCACCCAAGAGTTTAGGGAAAACAAAACAAAACAAACTATGGGTCAGTCATGTGATTGGTGTGAGTAAACTCCAACCATTTGTTCAACATTTAAAATTCTTTTAAAATCCATACTCTTCTAATATTATAATAATGTCTAAATCAAATAAATAGCAATCTAGTGGAACGCTTTCATCTCACGTTCCACATATATAGTATGCAAACAAATACCGTGGGCGCTTATTGGTTAATGAATTCCAATTGGAAAGGTATGGGACCACCTTCCGACAGTGTATCTCTAGAGAGGAATACACCGGATTCAACAAGAACATCTTGCAATCTAGGCTAAACATGACCGGTCACTCATTTCGCTTGAGTGTACCGAATGTATTATCACCAACGGTTGGGATCAGCAACCAATTCCTGAAAGGGACAACATCGAAATAGATTATAGAAGTAAATGGATTTTCTCTAGATCAAGTGACAATACACCTTAATTGGCAGCTAACCACTTAGCGATGCGACCTACCCGATTTTATACCATTTCTGGTTGTGAGGCTGGAGGCCATAACATATCCTTTACAAACCATGTCTTCATTCACTTTGAATGCCACATCGTTATACCCGCTAAATCATAAATTGATTTCTCCAAATATATCACAGGTAAACAGCTAAGAAAAACGAATTCCTCCGCCATCAAATATAAATACGTTTGAAGAGATCAACTTACGCGATCTATTAAATATACTACGTCAGACATTCTTCCATACAGGTCATCCTAGGACTGGATGGACCGAAGGCACTATTCTATAAACAGGACAACACTTGCATAACTCCATCTTCAATTATCTTCATCATATTTGATCTCAACGCTAACGCCCATACAGAGTGGTTTTCAGATAATATCCGATCCCGGTCTCTCCGTATTGACAACGAAAATGGTCAAAAACTTTGATAGTAGGTGATTTAACTATCAAAGAAAACATGTGTGCAAACAACGATATTATTTCCAGATGGAAATTTCACTGATCAATCATCAATCAACATTTATTCATTTCCTCATTTCTCGTTTCCATATATTCATCAAATACTTATTTTCTTATTTTAGAAAATATACGTTATTAACTTTGGAAAACATTTCCATTTCTGATTCATGCATCACTATCTTCTCACATATATCAGTCTCTAACTATAAACTAGTAAGAGAACAACCCTCTATGTATTAATCCCGAAGGCCGAAACCAACATTAGATCGATACCCAGAAAGCCATTCAATTCAACTAATTTCCAGTCAGTTTCTAATTTCAGTAATTCCATTTAAATACGTAATTCAAAACCCAAATTACTTTATAATATTTTATTTGAAAAAATATTTACTTTAACCTAATTTTTCGCATAGAATGTGAATAATATTTCTTCTTTGCAAACAAAACAATTTGATTTCGTCTTTAAAACCAAATATCCAAATTCTATTTATATTTTTATTTGCAGAATTATTCATACAAATCTCCTTTTTATTTCAAACATTTAAATCTCATTTATAATTCCTTTTATATAATTCTATACATTTTATATAAATCCTTTTATATAATTCTATTTATTTTATATAAATCCTTTTATATAATGCTATTTATTTTATATAAATATTATTTCAATTTCAATTTCAATATTCACTTCGAAAATTTCCTTTTTTATATTCCAGTATTTCATATGGTATTTAAAATACCAAATAACATGACCAGTGTCATCATAATCAATAACAGATTATATATCACATCATTTATCACAATATATGAAAACATACAGTATTATAAATATTGAGGAATCCAGTTGTATCCCTCCAACCTATTTCCTTACATCCACATATGTTAAACAATATAAATAACATCGATTTCATTTCAATATGAAATATTCTGATAAACAGAATCAATATTTGATTAACGATTATATATATATCGTTATCTATAATTTCAGCCAATAAATTAGCAATTCAACCAAACAATCAACACACAACAATCAATCATCATTTATCAATACTAGATTATATCTATAAAATATAAACTGTACAGAGTTAGTGAGGTTTACTCACATTGGTAATTTATCGTTAAATAGCGATAAATTATCATCGATTCAGATTGGACAATTTATTTCACTATAAATAGTAACGATCTCCAATTCACTCCCAGTCAGTTCCATTGTATAGCCGCCATCCATACGATCCCAACGGGTCTTGTTTTGCTGAATTCCGATTACGTATGGAGAAGTTATACATAATACAAGTTTGTACTATTTTGAATAAATTAAACTAAATTTTCCTTTTTATTTAACTTGGGATTTAACTCAAAATATTGGCCCACCCAGCATTCAAAACCCAACCCGCGTGACCCTTCTTCCCCGTCAAAGACCCTGTAGCTTACTCCTCCGTTTTTCAGATTTTAAACCTCACGTTTTCCATTTACAGACAATCGAATTCAGCAAGGACACCACCAACGTTCATCTTGTCCAAGCCTCTACACTTTCATACCTTCCATATCAAATCCGCTAGCTCCATCTCGAATGCGTGTTTCAGACTTTTTCCACACACAGAGGAAAAACGCATTGAAACTTTTCGAAGTAGAATCTCTCCATACTTCACCAATACTAGCCAAAATTCGCCACAAATCCAAATCTAAACAACTTTTATTCGATTGAAATCTAAACCTCACCATAACCCAAATCTAAACACCTCTTATTCGATTGAAATCTAAATCTCACCAAAACGAAAACCCTAGGTCTACTATTATAGAACCTAACGAACAAAAGCACTGTCGATCCCTGTGAAACACATTTCATTTTCAAGCCCTCAATCTCAGCAACTCAAATACATTTATTACATGATTTTATAGAATTTATCTAATTTGTTTTGGATTTTATAAGATGGAAATTCTCATGTTGAAAAGTAAAGTATTGGCGTTTACAAATTTCGCTGTGCTGACCAAAGTGACAAAATAGTTAGGTTAGGTTAGGATGTGGGCTACCTATAGAAGTAATATAATATTTTTATATTTGATTTAAATATTCATTTATAATTAATCCCCGTTTGTATTTATCATTAAATATCCCCATGATCACATACGATATCCAAAAATCATGAAAACGGACAAACACCTTTAGTTCGACATTACGGACCCAACAAAACTTGTTTCGTCGAATTCCGGCTCTGTTTGCTCATAATGCATTTTTCAAAGGTCAAATTATCGATTGTTTTTCACATTAAAAACCCGTATGGCCACATATTGACTTTAAAAATCACGAAATTTGAAATCTAACAATAATTCAATATTTCGGATCCAACAAAATTAGTTTCGTTGAAAACGGAGTTTTTTGCAAAACTGACTATTTTTAAAGCTCTGAATAACCCCATTTTAAATATAAATATATTTAAAAATAATTAAATTAAATATTAATAAATTAATATTATCGTATATATATTCATACAGAATATCATATAGCTCCAATTGGATTTATAACTCGATATTCAAATCCCAGTTGAATTGATATTCGATTTATATTGAAATTCCATTTATAATATAAATAAATCGCTATAAATTATAAAGGAATTCCAAGCGTCTTTTCGAAAATTTGATTTGGACATAACTCAAAATCTACAGGTCGAAATCTTAATTTTTCTCTTCCATTAGAAAAATATCGTTCAACAGATTCAAAGTTTCTTGTTTCACATAAATCCGACTTAAAATGGATTTTTTATATTCGTTGAAAGTTCCAATCGCCAAATTACGAACTGACGTGTCATTTCGAGCTCGATTATAATTATAATATAATTTATACGTTCAAATGGCGTTTATAAATATATTCGTTAATATAATTCAATTCTAAACTGAATTAAATATTATAAAAAATCCAATTCACGCAATATTGTGAATTCTACTATTCTCCGACTATTCTGGACTTTAAATATATTATTTAATTATTATATTAATTAAATATTCAAAGTTATTTAATTTAAACCATTAAATTACCAAACCATTATTTGAATAATTAAATAAAATTAATTATTAAATCGTTTAAAAATGCGGGTTGTTATAGGGATTCATTCGGAGAAGTGTTTCCGAATGGGGTGCACTGGTTGTTTTTGCAAACAAGGTAGATGGCTCGTTAAGATTTTGTGTGGACTGTCGTGAGGTGAATAAGGTGACTAAGAAGAACAAGTATTCGTTGCCATGGATTGATGACTTGTTCATTCAGCTTCACGAGGCCAAAGTGTTTTCTTAGACGGATTTAGCAACGGGATTTCACCAGCTGAGGGTGGCAAAGGATGGTGTGTCAAAGACTGCTTTTAGGACACCATCCGGGTTCTTCGAATGTTTATTAATGCCATTTGGGTTGACTAACGCGCCAGCGTATTTCGTGGATCTTATGAATAGGGTATTCAGAGATCAGTTGAACAAGTTCGTGCTTGTATTCGTGGATGACATCCTGGTTTACTCTAGGAATAAGGAAGAGCACAAGACGCACTTGAGAGTCGTTTTGGAAATATTATGAAAGAATCAGCTGAGAGATAAGTTTTCAAAGTTTCACTTCTGGAAGAGTGAAGTGAGGTTCTTAGGCCATGTTGTTTCTGGAAATGGGAAAGCAGTTGACCCCGCTAAAGTGGCAGCAATCCAGGACATAGAGAGGCTTAAGAATACGACGGATGTTCGGAGCTTCCTTGGGTTGGCTGGTTATTACCGACGATTTATCAAGGATTTCTCCAAGTTAGCTACACCGTTGACATGATTAACGTTGAAGAATCAAGTGTTCACATGGGATGCAAAGTGTGAACAAGCATTCGGGATCCTAAAAGAGAGACTAGCGTGTGCTCCTGTGTTAACTATTCCAAGTGGGAATGAAGATATGATTTTGTATACTGATGCATGTTGTACTAGGCTTTTAGCAGTGCTAATGCAATAGGACAAGGTTGTGGCCTACGCGAGTCGACCGCTAAAGCCACATGAGAGAAATTATCCAACTCATGATTCAGAGTTGGCGGCAATTGTGTTTGCTCTGAAGATGTGAGACATTACCAGTTGGGAGTTTGATTCGAGTTGTTTACGGATCATAAGTCGTTGAAGTATCTTTTCTCCTAAAGGGATTTGAATCTTCAGCAGCAACGATGGTTATAGTTTATGGCGTTATATGATTTTGGTATAGCCTATACTCCTAGCAAAGCCAAAGCAGTTGCAGATGTATTGAGTTGAAGACACGCAAGTTTGGGAGCGATGTTTTCGGAATGGAAGAGCCTTGAGTATTTGTCAAGGTCCGATTTCAGACCGAGGTGTGAGTTGGAATCTGAAATGTTGGCAAGCTTGTCGATAAGACGTACTCTTATCGAAAGTATTAGTGAGAGCGAAAAGAAAAATGCAAAGCTTGTCGAGTATATCCAGAAACTAGAACCAGAAGATAAAGAGTTCGAGGTCGATCGAGAAGGTTGGCCTCGAAAGCAAGGGCGATTAGTTGTTCCTAATATCGACGGATTGAGGGATGAGGTTCTGAGAGAATGTCATCACTTGTAATTGATGATTCATCCCCGTGGAAATAAGATGTATCAGGACATGAAGCGAGTTTACTACTGGGAAGGGATGAAACAGGATATTGGAAAGTTCATTTCCAAGTGTATGAACTGTCAGTTGGTGAAAGCTGAACAGAAGAACTGAGTGGTTTGCTTCATCCATTAGAAGTTCCTACGTGGAATTGGGAGCAGATATTGATGGATTTCATCGATGGACTACCTAGAAACTGGGTAGGAAATGAAGGAATCTGGGGTCGTCGTGGATCGTTTAACCAATAGTGCAAGGTTCATTCCTATCAAGTCGACTATTGTGACATTGAAATTGGTTGAACTTTATGTGAAGTGGATAGTTCGATTACACGGTATTCCTAAGAGCATAGTGAGTGACCGAGATCCATTATTTATGAGTGGTTTTTGGAAGAGTTTGCAAGAAGCTTTAGGAACCGAGTTGTGTTTAAGTACGACTTACCATCCCCAAACTATTGGTCAAATTGAGAGGGTCAATCGAGTTTTGGAAGATCTTTTGTGGGCATGTGTGTTAGACTTCGTTGGATCATGGGAAAACCATCTACAACTAGTGGAATTTGCATATAATAATAGCTACCAGTCTAGCATTTGGATGGCACCATACGAGGCGTTGTATAGGAGGTCGTGCAATTCTCCAGCTTGTTGGTCAGAAACTAGAGATAAGTTGAAACTTGGGTCTGAAATGATTAGAGAAACCTCAGATTGTATCGAGATAGTTCGGTGAATTAAGGCAGCCCGAGACCGTCAGAAGAGTTACACCGACAAGCCTCGTAAGGACTTGGAATTCGACGTGGCCGATAAGGTTTTTGTGAAAGCTTCGCTGTTGAAGCACATGGTTATATTTGAAATAAACGGAAGTTAGCTCCAAGGTTTGTTGGACCATTTCTCATAGTCGAGCGAATTGGAAAGCTCACATATAGATTGGAGTTACCCGAGAAGATGTCGAGTGTGCATAATGTATTCCATGTGTCGTTTCTATGGAAGTTCGTTGCATGATTCGAATGTGGTGGTACCTCTAGAGCATTACGAAGACCTAGAAGTAGAGACCGCAGTTGCGAAACCTCGTAAACCACTTCGTGTTAACGGGAATGACACGAAAAAGCTTAGGAGGAATATGGTTAAGCTAGTCAAGGTACAATGAAGTGAAGATGGAGATGATTGTACGTGGGAGACGGAAGAGAGCGTGAGAGTGACTCATCCAGAACTCTTCATCAGTAGGACCCTTTTATATCGTATCATCGTTATATCATTGTATCTTGTTGTTGTTTGATAGAATTCTACGTGCGAGGATAAGGCTATGGATGCATGGCCTGATGGTTTCTAGTTTGGGTGATAGAATTGGATTCTCATGAATGATAGGCATGCGGAATTGTTGTGGTTGCTTATGTTGCTTGGAATTTCAGGGACGAAATTCTTAAGGGGGAAGAATGTAACAGCCCGCATTTTACGTATCGAAATATTGTAAAATATTTTTATTTTATTCCCAGAGAATTGGATCATTCTCATATTTTAATATGTTGCTTATGGGGATGTAAGACATGTCCATAATTTTTACCAATTTTGTTTGTGACCATTTTGCCCCTATCAGTCTTGTACAGGGCATAACTTTTGACTCAGGATGAATCAGAGGGTTAGACATGTGCTATTGGAAAGGAATTGATTGTTGCCTTTCCGTAGAGTGGTTACAATAAAGATTTGGCTTAGTAGTTCGGCAAGAAGCGTTGTTTTAAGGTTTTTCAGTTGGCTGTTCATGTTTGAAGAGCCACAATAGGATGATTTGGGAAGGCCCATTGATGGGCTAGTGGACGGGTATAAATAGGGGGTGGGAGGTGTGAGAAATGTTTTAGTTTCTCTATTCTCTCATAAGGTGATCTATGTTCCTCCTTCCTCTAACACCTTTCCACCATTAAAATCAACTTCTAAGGAAAGGAAATTGAAGATCTACACTATTGGAGGCTAGATCTACATCAATTTAAGAAGGAGTTCATTGGATCAAGGGGGTTGGTTTGAATTGCTTACTGTCCAGAATCTTATTGCATTGAATTTTGCTTGTTTGGGAGAATCGGTGAGTGATTTGCATCTCTAACATGGATTCAATGAAATATACGAATGTTTGATCATGTTTTTCATCATATTCAAGTGTTTTACCATAGATCTATACCAATATATGTACATTTTCATATGAATCACCATAGGATCCAATTTAGTAAGTTTAAACTGGTTATTTCTATGCTATTCCATTTAATTATGCAAGTTAGATCTATAGTTTTGTTCGTATTTACATTTACGGTGATTTTGATGAATTTCACATAATTAATGATTAAATTGACAAATTGATGATGTTATTGGTTTCATAACACGCTTGTGGTTGTATGGAATGAATTAGATGAGTATATTTCGTTGATTGGGTCGATTGGATGAGTTTTGGTCGAAGTTGGAGTCTCATATTTGAAGTGCAGGTTTTGGGTCGTTCAAGTCTTGGTCAGTCGCGCACTCCTGGCCAGGCGGTCATTTCTGTCTTGGATAACAAGCCAGCCTGGTCGCTCGGGGGAAAAAGAAATGAACAGGGTCGGTCGAGCAAACCTATAATTGAGCAAAGGGGTCGACCTATACCTGGTCGGTCCATTTTGGTTAGTCGCTCTTGGGTGGTCGGTCGAGCAAGTTCGAAAAGCTTGTCCAAAGTGTCAGTTCCAATGGAGGAGTTGGCTCGGTAGAGCACCTTAGGCCTTTGGGTCGATCAAGGCAGGAGAAGTGGGTCGTTTAGGCTGGATTTCAGAATTGGGTTGGTTGCTTCTGATGGTCGGTCTCTAGAGAGGGGTCGTTCACCAGGGGTCAGTCATGCACCTCTGAAGGGGAGGTTGGTCAGTACTGGGTTGGAGATGATTTGGGTCGGTCGAGCCAGGTAGGGTTGGTCGGTCCTAATGCTTGGGGTAGTCGATTGCTCTTTGATCCTATGGATTGGTCGGTCAGTGTGTTAAAGAATTACCAGCAGTTTGAAGCGCTGTAGTTGATGGCCTAATGCCATGGTTTATTTCCATAGTTATGGGCGAATGCTATGGATTATTCTAAGCTTTATATTGATGTTGTATGGTTTAGCAATGTCGTGACTTCAAAACATTAATTCAAAGTGATGTGATGGGTTTGTTGTTCGGTGTAAAGCAATGAATAAGCAAACAACTCAAAAGTGTTGGGTTGTGGGTAATGGTCACTCTAGTGGGACCTGAGTTTGTGATTAGTCGGCACTTATGACGATTAGAGATGCGAAGGCCGAGAGATTATTGTTAGTGTATGTTCTAGCAGACTCAAAGCAGGGGTACTTTGGGCAGTCATGAAGGGCCTCGTACCTGGGCAGTCGTGAAGGGCCTAGTTGCTGATATTTGAGAATAAAAACACACTAGTGATGATGGTGTATGGAGTTGTTGCTAGAGCTGGGGTTACCATTAGCCCTTAACATATGGAAGTCATGATGGGTCGTCATACGATTAACGATGGTTTCAAAGCAGGATTGGCGGTGATAGCCAGAGTCAATCATGGATGATTGGTTGTTCTGTTTTGTACCGTCTCATGTAGGTTATCCAATGTTGAAGGAGACGTTCCTTGAGTGCTTGACTAATATTGGTTTATGTAACAACCCAAATTCCGATAGACCGGTTTTTTTTTTTCAAAATTCTAATCTATCGAAACTCGTCTTGGTTTCTCTTGTATCCTATAGAAAAGATAGAGACATAAAATATGTCAGAGCTCAGAAAATATCTCACAGCGGAATGGAAAAAATATAATATAATCAAAGTATAGCCTTACAGTATTAATAATACTCCCTAACCAATATCTAAATCTATCATGTCTCATGTCTCTGCCACAAACCTAACCGGCGAGTATGTCATGAGGAGGGGGTCAGAACATAAGTTCAGGTGACTGGATTTAAACTATACACTTTGTATAATCCTACATATACCGTTCAATCACATTTTCTTATTTATTAGGTTACTTGGTTTAACAATACTCAAGGCTAACACACACGTCTTACCCATTTACTTCCTAGTGGATTACCTAATACACTATATATGTAGCTACCCCTCAATATCTAGGTACACACCATGGTACCCCACTCGCATGGTCTCCACCGCAATGCCATAGAAATGAACGCAGTCCCTCATCCGACGCTGGAGTGACGTACGGATCTCTACATAACAATGTTACGTTCCGCATATATATATCATTACTACGTTATGTAAGTGTATCGAATCAGATTTCATACCAGAGTAATGCCCTTAAGTCTACGATACACCACCCAGAGCCGACATGCATGTATCTAGACTGTCCCATGTACGTATCTTCAATCGTATTCGATGCCTTAACCGCACATAATGTGCACCGAGTTCCGTGACAAGGCTATACAAGAAAAATGGAATTCGGTCGGGAGCTTTTCTATATCTGTACAAGCATGTCTTTAAGAACCTCAAAATACAGGTATTCCTAGGGTTTGTTTTTCATGGTGGCTATGGCCCCACCTCGGCTCCTCCCCCAACTGGTAAATACTACAAGAGCTAAGAGATTGCCTCAAACAAACAATCTATACATTCAGTTGGTGTCTCCCCTCAACCGTCGTACCTCGATAGTGAAAGGTGAATGGTCTATTGGGTTTAGCTCTAGTCATTTTGCATCCCACTAGCTGCCGATGATGGGTACCCGACGATCTACTATCTTTTTTGGTCCTGACCTCTGGCTCCCCATTGAGGCGGCCGCTGAATTACCCTAGTGTCACCACGTCACAACATTCTGATTGTAGAGCTACTTTTGCTGTCAAGGCCCACTTACCTGGTAGTAACGCGTAGACCCAACCTTTGCTAGCAAAACCTAAACATCTGCCACAGCACAGAGGGATACCAGGAGCACCTTATGTATCTTAGGAAGCCACGTGCTTCCCCTTCCAGTCCTTCGGAGACGACATAATGATCATATGAATGTGCGCTCCCCTCGTGCCTTATGACACCACAATGATTTACCTCGTCGGGTTATTCACCTTCAAACGTATGGACTGGTCCAAGCGCCTCGGTTTTAAATGTATAATTAGACCCTATGTCTAAACATTCAATTATGCGCTTTCTCTACCTCATCAAGTTTCCATTTAACTTGGTTTGTCCCATTCATATTGACTTCTTATTCAAGTTACCATGTTCCTCTTGCTTATTAATTCCAGTCATATAACTTAACCCATTTAAGTTTATTAATAAGCCCACAAAATGTTATTTTCTAGATTGTGATCCAAGGTCTGTAATCCACCATCCCATTATATTCTTGTTTGATTTCATCGACAATAACATTTCTACTTAATATATAATTAAGTATATCTCAATTCACATGTTTTCTGTTTAACATGTCAGTCATTATTTATGATTAAATATAACTTATTTCATTTCATAAGTTTTCCTCATTCTCTCTTATTTATCATAATTCCATTTTACACCGTCACTACAATTTATTGTTGTTTACTTATTAACATAGTTCTCTTAACTAAGGTTCACAAATAAGTCTACTTTCCATTTATTGTAACCTATGTTATAATTTCCCCTTGTCCATAGGACAAGTCTTAACATGTTATTTATATCAACAAGTTTCAGATTTCCAAGTTTACATATTACTTAATTTATAATTAAGTACAACTTCTTACATTTCATACACTTCCCCCTTTCCCCTACTTATTACAAACAACTGGTTTCAGGTTTTCCCCATTTACTGATTACTTGATTTACAATTAAGTGCCACTTATCTCATTTCACTAGTTATCTCATTTCCTTACTAGTTTGTTATAGTAAACATTAGGCACACATCCCTAAAACCAAATTTAATTAGGCTCAGGTCCATTCATAAACTTATTGTAAATTTAGTCTCTATTTTTCGAAAATTCACTAAAAAAACAAAAAAAACGTAAATTCATAATTAATTAAAACACATAAACGCTGAAAAATTCAAATAAAAAAACAATTAGGCAAGGCGTTAAAAACCGAAAAAACAACGAAAATGCAGTTTAATGCATAATAATATACAAGTATTTGTATTTTCCTACATACATCTATGCATGTTTTCAATTCATGCACCTGTGTTTGATTTTTTTGCATACATCTATGTAAGTATTGCGTAATTTTGGCATACAAGTATGCAAAAATACACATGCATAAGTATTAGTTCAAATGTCTGCATGAAATACTTGCATACATGTGTGCAAGTATCCCAAATAGTTGCACACATGTGTGCAAGTTTATCTCCAAATTTTCAGTACAAAACAATGTACGCGATAGCTGCATACATGATGCAACTATTGGCAAAAGTTGCATAAATGTATGTAACTTTTTTTACGCGGACTTTCGAGAATATTTTCAGATTTTATATTTTTTTTATGTTATAGCGCCAAAAATTTGGCTAGAACTTGAATAAGGCGGAAGTACCAAAATAGGGCGGAAGTTTTCCAAAACAGGGGGCAGGTTTGAAGACGAAACATGACGGGCATGTGGTGTGTATTTAAAACTATAATAGGGAAGTGAGGAAAAAGTACCCTTTATTATAACCTAAGTTATAATCTTCACTTGTCCCTAAGACAAGTCTACCTATTATACAACATTCTCATTAATGTAATTTATTTATAATAGGTTATTATCATTCCCCATTTATTCCAAACTACTTACAGTTGTAACCCATTATTCTTCATTCACTGCAATATATGTTCCTTATTTTATTAAGGAAAACACTTCATGCACCTTATCAGTTTTATTTACAGAAGGAATCGGTGATTTATTTTCATAACATATTCCCATCCAAATCCATGGTGGCAAGTAATTTCCTTTTTTTTCTTACTTTGTTCAATGTGGCTTACTTGCAACAGCGTTCTCAGAAATATGTCATTTAGGGAAAAACATCACTTTTCCTTCGCATCACACTAACTCAGCCCATTACATCCCTTCCTTTCTTATTTTCAGAGTTAGACATTTAATTACCATAATTTACATTTATTCATATCTTGTTATATATATGTGTGTGTGTGTATGCACGAGCCCGCTCACATTAAGCCTACACTTGTGGATGTTGGATTTGCCAGGCGGTCTCAAACAGACTTCTACCATAAGTGTAATCTAACCTCGTGTCTAAGCGCGGTTACGTTTCCTATTCACTATAATTTTTTTGGCATATTATCCTTTTCACATGTTTACTGTAATCTAATTTGCATATCATCAAATTATGCCTATATTATGTCGCATGTCCTTTTTAACATGTATTTAATTCAATCCTAACATTAATCATTTAATCGGTAATTGTTCAAATCCAATAAGTTAACATGTTATTTTCTCAATTCTACATCTAATAATTCAAGTACATAATATGCCACAAGTAAATCATGTAATTATAACAACAGTAGTCACTACTGATATTCTAGCAAGTTTTTTTTCAACATGTAAACATTTCAACACTTTAACTGATTCAACATATGAATTTTCCTACACAGTCATATTAACTCAACTTGTTATAACAGTAATTTTAATTGTTCTGGCAAATTCCCATATAACAACGGGGAATGTTAAATGATAATATATCATTATCTAGAATGATATAACTTCAATCCATTCACCTCATATGCTTTCCAAATCTTGGATCTGGTCCAGATCTATCATTCCATGGTTTTCCCCTAATTGGATTCAGAACTTAATAACCATGGATTCATAAATTTTACTAAAAGAAAAAGGGAAGAAATATAAGAGAATTGAAAATAGACCCGATTTAGGAATTACCTCACTTCGATAAGAGATCTGAACACTCATTTACAAACATATGTTCCTTTCCTTCAGATCTGAATTTAGAATTTTTCCTAAACTAATAATCTTAGTTTTCTGAATAAATTTGAGAGGGAGAGGAATGACAGAGCTTCTGCGTTGTCTCAGAAATATGAAACTTAGGGTAGGCTCTACAGGCTTATTTATAGGTGTTCAGCAATGTATTTGGTAAAAGAAATAGTCCACGTTCGTGCTGAAATAATCTGGCCAGATCTACCGTAGGGGGTTCGACCCCTCTTTATGGGGTCGACCCAGGGGTCAACACCCCCTTGATGGGGTCGGCACCCCTGGGCGGGAATTTTCCCGCTCCCCTTTTCCACGTGAATTTGAACTATTTTGAATTTTTGGACTTATTTTATTCATATATACTCTTCTTATGTGTATACAAACTTCAAACCTTAATAACTTCTCAATACGGTTTCCGTTTTACGCAAATTAGGGTCTATTTTGACCAGAATTCCAAGATAAATGTAATGACGTAGTCCGTTTCACTTAATTTTGAATATTTAATTAAGTTATTCTTATTTTATTATCTTGAGTTAAAAATGTTGGGTGTTACATTCTCCCACCCTTAGGAAATTTCTTCCCCGAAATTTGATAAGGGTAATAATTCAATAATCCCTCGCATAATATACATCCATCATGTGTGCGTCCAATTTTTGCAAACATTGTGCACTTGCAAAGTGAAATACAACATAATAATACATGTATGCCTAAGTGGTACCTCCTATGTGTATGCAAGTTTTACAAAAATCCTTTTTAAGATATTATGTTCACATCCCAAATATACTTGCATTTTTATATGAATGCAATATCTTGAAAATCAGAATACATTTTCATCCAAATTTTCCAACACTCTTACTGAGTAAGAGCGTAGTTCATCCAATTGTTGCATCCAAAAATCCTACCAACCAACCTTATTTTTCGAATTTCAGAAAAAATTTATTTTCTAAATTTGATTACTTATGTTACAAAAAGGTGCAAAACGAAAATTTTCACATCTTCCGTTTTTCTTGTGTACCTTTTTCCAACCGTATTTGGATTTGATGTAACTATTTGTAAAGGTTCCCCCTATTTTCCTATCGAAGCACAACCCACATAAGAAATTTTTCTTTGTTACTAACTTTCTTTTTCATCTTATCTTGGAAATTTTTATTTTTATCCATCTTTTCTCTTAATTTATAATGTTTGTTGCTTTACTAAATTTGTTGTTTCCTTTTTAGTTGTACCATATCTCTTTTCTTAGCTTATTTAATCATCTGATTTAATTTCAAATAAGCCTTCTAGTATTTCAACTAAAACAGGAAAACAGACACTCTACACAGCTACTAATAAGGGCCAAGAATCTCAGGACTACGTCCCCTTCAGACAAAAAAGTCCAAACCAATGGATCCACGACAGGTTTTGGTGTTACCCTAACTACCCAATAAGAAGAAAATAACGAAACAATCCCAACAGAAATATAGTAACGGGTTTTACCCCTAACATGAAAATTAGTAACAGGATCTAAACACTTACTTGCCCTTTTTCTATCTAGTAGTCACCACTAATTCTCATTGTGTACCAACAATTATTTTAATTAACACCCTAGGATTTTTAACGCCTACACATTTTATGGGAACTTACCATTATTCCAAGATAATTCTCGCTATTTACTTCATAGCCTCAAAACTTTTCTTGTCTTCCCTAGGCATTAATCCTTATCTACTCCATACTTTTGAAACACGGTTTGGCCTTTTCATTTAAATTTTTCTTCCTAAAATTAAAAGTGTCAGAACTTTGTTTTCCTCATGAAAACTTTCTTTTGCCAAACCATAAAAACATGTCATCTTAAAAAAATGTAAATCATCATTTTTTTTCTCAAATCACAAAAACTGGAGTAGATAAGGACAGCTATTTCTCAATCTTGTTTATAACTTGTTCTTACATATAAGGTCGATTTAGTCTCTTACTTCAAGGTGCAAACATCTACTCTATTCTTAATTTCTACGACTTATTTTGTCCACCCAACAAAATTCTCTTATTAAAACAATTTATCGAAAATGATTGTCAAAAGAATAGAGACTTCAAAACTTTCTTTGCTGGAAATTCCGGTTTTCAACAAAATACAATTTTCTCTAAGTTTTGCTTTTAAATCCTTTCATGTAATATAACAAGTAAACTAGCGAGCTATACATGCTCTATAATATGCACCTTTTACTGAGAGAATTTTACTTTAGACAAAATTTCTGTGAGAAATCATTGCTTCCAAAATATACCCTATTTTACCGTAAAACCCTATATGTACTTCTTTACATATTTTAAAACTATGACTTTTAAGATTAAAACTTGAAAACACCATAAACCCTTTTCCCAAAAAATTCAATATCAAGTTCTTAAAAGTTAACAATGGGGTTAGACTCAAAGCGGGTCTCCAATTTTATAGGCTTTCCTAACACTTCCCAAGGTCAATTCTCTCAACTATATATATTCCTAATCCAAATTTCTCTTTTTAACCTTTGCCAATTTATAAGGTATTACTGCCAAACCCACTAACCCAAAATACTAATCATATGGGATTCACCTTCCTTCCATACAAAGTACATTATATACTTTACACCCAAATTTCCTAAGGATCTCAGATTTCCATATTCATTCCTTTAGTGTACAAAAATTTCCCATTTCTTACCATATTATAATCTTTCTATTTAGTGGGTTCCTCTTTGGATCTAGGTATATCTATAATATATTTATATTTTTAAAAATACAAATACGTTCACTCACTATCCATATAGGAATCCTAAACCTAAGCTCTGATACCAGATGTAACAACCCGAATCCCGACGTAACGATTTTTTTCCTTTTCAAAATTCTAATCTATCGAAACTCATGTTGGTTTGCTCTGGTATCATGCAGAAAATACAGAGACATAAAATATGTCAGAGCTCATAAAATATCTCACAGCGGAATGGAAAAATATAATATAATCAAAGTATAGCCTTACCGTATTAATAATACTGCCTAACCAGTATCCAAAGCTACCATGTCTCATATGTTTGCCACAAATCTAACTTGCGAGTATGTTATGAGGAGGGGGTTAGAACACAAGTTCTGGTGGCTAGATTTAAACTATACACTTTGGATAATCCTATATATACCGTTCAATCACATTTTCTTAATTATTAGGTTATTTGGGTTAACAGCAATCTAGGCTTACACACACGTCGTTCCCATTTACTTCCCAGTGGATTAAGCAAAAACAATACATATGTAGTTACCCCTCAATATTGAGGTACACCCCATGGTACCCTACTCGCATGGTCTCCGCCGTAATGCTACAGAAATGAGCACAATCCTTCATCCTATGCAAAAGTGACGTACATATCTCTACATAACAATGCTACGTTTCACATATATTTGTCATTACTACGCTATGTAAGTGTATCAGATTTCATACCAGAGTAATGCCCTCAAGTCTACGATACACCACCCAGAGCAGACATGCATGTATCTAGACTGTCTCATGCACGTATCATCAATTGTATTTGACGCCTTAATCGCACATAATGTGCACCGAGTTCCGTGGCAGGGATATTTAAGAAACATGGAACTCCGTTGGGAGATTTTTCATATATGTACATACCCGTATTTAAGAGCCTCAAAATACAGGTATTCCTAGGGTTTGTTTTTCATGGTGGCTATGGCCAACCTCGGCCCCTCTCTCAACTATTAAATACTACAAGAGCTAAGCGACTGCCCCTAACAAACAATCTAAATATCCAGTTGGCATCTCCCCTCAACCAACGTACCTCGATAGTGAAAGGTGAATGATCTATTGGGTTTAGCTCTAGTCTTTTAGCATCCCACTGGCTGCCGCTGACGGGTACCCGATGATCTACTATCTTTGTTGGTCTTGACCTCTGCCTCCCCATTGAGTCGACTGCCGAATCACCCTAGTGTCACTACGTCACAACATTCTGACTGCAGAGCTACTTTTGCAGTCAAGGCCCACCCACCTGGTAGTAACGCGCAAACCCAACCACTACTGGAACAGCCTAAACATCTGCCACCGCACAAGGGCTACCAAGAGCACCTTATGTATCTCAGGAAGCCGCGTGATTCCCCTTCCAGTCCTTCGGTGCCGACAGAATGAACAAATGAACGTAAGCTCCCCTTGTGCCTTATGACACCACGATGATTTACCTCGTTGGGTTATTCACCCTCAAACGTACGGACTGGTCCAAGCGTCTCAGTTTTAAATGTGTTATTAGATCCTATGTTTAAACATTTAATTATGCGCTTGCTCTACCTCATCGGGTTTCCATTTAACTTGGTTAGTC
This sequence comes from Allium sativum, assembly GCA_030737875.1. Lineage (NCBI taxonomy): Eukaryota > Viridiplantae > Streptophyta > Magnoliopsida > Asparagales > Amaryllidaceae > Allium > Allium sativum. The sequence goes on from CM060915.1 coordinate 911,513,895, forward strand.
CCATTCATATTGATTTCTTATTCAACTTACCAAGTTCCTCTTGATAATTAATTTCAGTCATATAACTTAACCTATTTAAGTTTATTAATAAGCCCACAACATGTTATTCTCTGGATTGTGATCCAAGGTCTGTAATCCACAATCCCTTCATATTCTTGTTTGATTTTATCGTTACAATAACATGTTCTACTTAATATGTAATTAAGTATATCTCAATTTACATGTTTTCAGTTTAACATGTAAGTCATTATTTATGATTGAATATAATTTATTTCATTTCATAAGTTTTCCTCAATCTCTCCCATTTAATCATAATTCCATTTTACACCGTCACTACAATTTATCAATTTTTACTTATTAACTTGGTTCTCTTAACTAAGGTTCACTAATAAGTCTACTTTCCATTTATTATAACCTATGTTATAATTTCCCCTTGTCCATAGGACAAGTCTTAACATGTTATTTCTATCAACAGATTTAAGATTTCCCAGTTTATAGATTACTTAATTTATAATTAAGTACAACTTCTTACATTTCATAAACTTTCCCCATTTTCTCTACTTATTACAAACAACTGATTTCAGGTTTTCCCCATTTACTTATTATTTAATTTACAATTAAGTGTCACTTATCTCATTTCACCAGTTATCTCGTTTCCTTACTAGTTTATTATAGTGAATATTAGGCATACATCCCTAAAACCAAACATAATCAGGCTCAGGTCTGGTCATAAACTTATTGTAAATTTAGTTCCTATTTTCTGAAAATTCATTAAAAAAAATCAGAAAAAAATACGTAAATTGTAAATGTAGTTTAATGCATAATAGTACGCAAGCATTTGTATTTTCCTGCATACATTTGTGCATGTTTTCAACTCATGCATCTATGTTTGATTTTATTGCATACGTCTATGCATGTATTGCGTAATTTTGGCATACAAGTGTGCAGAAATTTACACGCATAAGTATCAGTTCAAATTTCTGCACGAAATTCTTGCATGCATCTGTGCAAGTACTCCAAATAGTTGTACACATGTATGCAAGTTTATATCCAGATTTTTAGTATAAAACAACATATACAGTAGCTGCATACATGCATGCAACTATCGGCAAAAGTTGCATACATGTATGCAACTTTTTTTTTTTGCATTGACTTTCGAGAATATTTATAGATTTTATATTTTCTTTTTATGTTATAGTGCCAAAAATCTGGCCAGAACTTGAAAAAGGCGGAAGTACCAAAATAGGGGTGGAAGTTTTCCAAAACAGGGGGCAGGTTTGAAGACGAAACATGATAGGCATATGGTGTGTATTTAAAACTATAATAGGGAAGTGAGGCAAAAGTACCCTTTATTATAACCTAAGTTGTAATCTTCACTTGTCCATAAGACAAGACTACCTATTTTACAACATTCTCATTAATGTAATTTATTTATAATAGGTTATTATCATTCCCAATTTATTCCAAACTATTTATAGTTGTAACCCATTATTCTTCATTCACTGCAATATATATTCCTTATTTTATTAAGGAAAACACTTCATGCACCTTACCAGTTTGATTTACTGAAGGAATCAGTGATTTATTTTCATAACATATTCCTATCCAAATCCATGGTAGCAAGTAATTTCCTTTTTTTCATACTTTGTTCAATGTGGCTTACTTACAACTGCTTTCTCAGAAATATGTCATTTAGGGAAATACATCACTTTTCCTTCGCATCACACTAACTAAGTCCATAACATCCCTTCCCTTCTTATTTTCTGAGTTAGACATTTAATTATCATCATTTCCATTTATTCATATCTTGTTATATACATACATACATACATACATACATATATATATATGTGTGTGTGTGTGTGTTATGCACGAGGCCGCTCACATTAAGCCTACACTTGTGGATGTTGGATTTGCCGAGCAGTTTCAGGTAGACTTCTACCATAAGTGTAATCTAACCTCGTTTCTAAGCGCGGTTACAGTTCCTATTCACTGTAAGTTTTTTGGCATATTATCCTTTTCAATGTTTACTATAATCTAATTTGCATTTCACCAAATTATGCCTATATTATGTCGCATGTCCTTTTTAACATGTATTTAATTCTATCCTAACATGTAACCATTTAACCGGGTAATTCTTCAAATCCAACAAGTTAACATGTCATTTTCTCAATTCCACATCTAATAATTCATGTACACAATATGCCACAAGTAAATCATGTAATTATAACAACAGTAGTCACTACTCATATTCTAGCAAGTTTGTTTTTCAACATGTAAACATTTCGACACTTTAACCAATTCAACATATGAATTTTCCAACACATTCATATTAATATCTCATCTTGTTATAACAACAATTTTAATTGTTTAGGCAAATTCACATATAATAAAGGGGAATGTTAAACGATAATATATCATTATCTAAAATGATATAACTTAAATCCATTCACCTCATATGCTTTCCAAATCCTGGATCTGGTCCAGATCTATCATTCCATGGTTTTCCCCTAATTAGATTCAAAACCTAACAACCACGGATTCATAATTTTTACTAATTGAAAAAGGGAAGAAAGATAAGAGAATTGAAAATAGACAAGATCTAGGAATTACCTCACTTCGATAAGAGATCTGAACACCCATTTACAAACATACGTTCCTTTCCTTTAGATCTGAATTCAGAATTTTTCCTAAACTAATAATCTTAATTTTCTGAATAGATTTGAGAGGGAGAGGAACGACAGAGCTTCTGCGTTGTCTCAGAAATATGAGACTTAGGGTAGGCTCTACAGGCTTATTTATAGGTGTTCAGCAATGTATTTGGTAAATGAAATAGTCCATATTCATGCAGAAATAATCTGCCCAGATCTGCCGTAGGGGGATCGACCCATGGGTCGACGCCCCCCTTATGGGGTTGACCCCTGGGCGGGAATTTTCCTGCTCCCCTTTTTCGCGTGAATTTGAACTGTTTTGAATTCTTGGACTTATTTTATTCATATATACTCTTCTTATGTGTATACAAATTTCAAACCTTAATAACTTCTTCATACGGTTTCCGTTTTACGCAAACTAGGTGTTTATTTTGACCAGAATTCCGAGACGTACGCAATGGCGCCATCCGTTTCTCTTAATTCTAAATATTTTATTTAGTTATTCTTATTTTATTATCTTGAGTTAAAAATGCTGGGCATTACATTCTCCCACCCTTCAAAAATTTCGTCTCCGAAATTTGATAAGGGTAAAAATTCAATAATCCCTCGCATAATATACATCCATCATGTGTGCATCCATTTTTTCTAAACATTTTGCACTTGTTCAAAGTGATATACAATGTAATAATACATGTATACCTAAGTGGTACCTCCTATGTATATGCAAGTTTTTCAAAAATCCTTTTTAAAATATGATGCTCACATCCTAAATATACTTGCAGTTCTGTATGATTGCAATATTTTGAAAATCAAAATACATTTTATCCAAATTTTCCCACACTTTTACTGAGTAAGAGCGTAGTTCATCCAATTATTGCATCCAAAATCCTACAAACCAACTTTATTTTTCCAATTTAAGAAAAAATTAATTTTCTGAATTTGATTTCTTATGTTACAAAAAGGTGGAAAACAAAAAAATTCACATCTTCCATTTTTGTTTTATGTACCTTTTTCCAACCATACTTGGATTTGATGTAACTTTTTGTAAGGATTCCCCTATTTTCCTGTCCAAGCACAGCCTACATAAGAATTTTTTCTTTGTTACTGACTTTCTTTTTCATCTTATCATGGAAATTTTAATCTTTATCCATCTTTTCCCATAATTTGTCATGTTTGTTGTTTTACTGATTTCGCTGTTTCCTTTTAAGTTGTACCATCTCTCTTTTCTTAGCTTATTTAACCATCTGATTTAATTTCAAATAAGCCTTCTAGTCTTTCAACTAAAACAGGAAACACAGCTACTACAAAGGCCAAGAATCTCGGGACTATGTCCCCTTCAGACAGAAAAGTCCAAACTGTGGGATCCAAGACAGATTTAGGTGTTATCCTAACTACCCAACAAGAACAAAATAATGGAACGATCCCAATAGAAATGTAGTAATGGGTTTTACCCCTAACATGAAAATTAGTAACAGGATCTAAACACTTACTTGCCCTTTTTCTTTCTAGTCATCACCACTAATTCTAGCTGTGTACCAACAATTATTTTAAGTAACACCCTAGAATTTTCAATGCTTACGCATTTTACGGGAACTTACCATTATTCCAAGATAATTCTTGCTATTTACTTCGTAGCCTCAAAACTTTTCATGTCTTCCATAGGCACTAATCCTTATCTACTCCATACTTTTAAAACACGGTTTGGCCTTTTCATTTTCATTTAAATTATTTCTCAATCAGGTTTATAACTTGTTCTTGCCCATAAGGTCGGTTCAGTCTCTTACTTCAAGATGCAAACATTTACTTTATTCTTAATTTCTACGACTTATTTTGTCCACCCAAAAAAATTCTCTTGTTAAAACAATTTTTCAAAAATGATCGGCAAAAGAATAGAGACTTCAAAACTTTCTTTGCTGGAAATTCAAGTTTTCAACAAAATGCAGCTTTCTCCAAGTTTTGCTTTTAAATCCTTGCATGTAATATAACAAGAAAACTAGCGAGTTATACATGCTCTATAGTATGCACCTTTTACTGGGAAAATTTTACGTTAGAAAAAATTTTCATGAGAAATCATTGCTGCCAAAATATACCCCATTTTACTTTAAAATCCAATACGTACTCCTTTACATATTTAAAACTATGACTTTTAAGATTAAAACTTGAAAAAACCATAAACCCTTTTCCTTAAAAAAATTCAACATCAAGTTCTTAAAAGTTAACAGTGGTGTTAGACTCAAAGCGGGTTTCCAATTTTCTAGGCTTTCCTAAACACTTCCCAAGGTTAATTCTCTCAACTATATATATTCCTAATCAAATTTTCTCTTTTTAACCTTTTCCAATTTATAAGGTTTTACTGCCAAACCCACTAACCCAAAATACTAATCATATGGGATTCACCTTCCTTCCATACAAAGTACATTGTACACTATCCACCCAAATTTCCTAAGGATCTCATATTTCAATATTTAATCCTTTCGTGTACAAAACAAACATCCCATTCCTTACCATATTATACTGTTTCTATTTAGCGGGTTCCTCTTTGGATCTAGGTATATATATAATATATTTATATTTTTAAAAATAAAAATATGTTCACTCACTATTTATATAGGAATCCTAAACCTAAGCTCTGATACCAAATGTAAAAACTCGAATCCCGACGTAACGATTTATTTTTTCTTTTCAAAATTCTCATCTATCGAAACACATATTGGTTTGCTCTGGTATCATGCAGAAAATGTAGAGACATAAAATATGTTAGAGCTCAGAAAATATCTCACAACGGAATGGACAAAAAATAATATAATCAAAGTATAGCCTTACCATAGTAATAATACTGCATAACCAGTATCCAAAGCTATCATGTCTCATGTCTCTGCCACAAATTTAACTTGTGAGTATGTTATGAGGATCAGGTCAGAACACAAGTTCTGGTGATTGGATTTAAAATATACACTTTGGATAACCCTACATATACTGTTCAATCACATTTTCTTATTTATTAGGTTACTTAGGTTAACAGTACTCAAGGCTTACACACACGTTGTACCCATTTACTTCTCAGTGGATTAACCTAATATAATATATATGTAGCTACCCCTCAATATTGAGGTACACCCCATGGTACCCCACTCTCACGGTCTCTACCGTAATGCCGCAAAAATGAACGCAATCCCTCATCCTATGAAAAAGTGACATATGGATCTCTACATAACAATGTTAGGTTCCACATACATCTTTCATTACTACGCTACGTAAGTGTACAGACTGCCATCGTCGATCGAATCAGATTTCATACCAGAGTAATGCCCTCTAGTCTACGATACACCACCCAGAGCCGACATGCATGTTTCTAGAATGTTCCACGTAGATATTTTCATTCATATTCGATGCCTTAACTGCACATAATGTGCACCGAGTTCCGAGGCAGGGCTATACAAGAAACACGGAACTCGGTCATGAGCTTTTCCATATCTATACAAGCCTGTCTTTAAAAGCCTCAAAATACAGGTATTCCTAGGGTCTGTTTTTCATGGTGGCTATGGCCCCACCTCGTCCCCTCACCCAACTAGTAAAGACTACAAGAGCTAAGCGACTGCCCCTTACAAACAATCTAAACATCTAGTTGGTGTCTCCCCTCAACCACTATTCCTCGATAGTAAAAGGTAAATGGTCTATTGGGTTTATATCTAGTCTTTTCGCATCCCACCGGCTACCGTTAATAAGTACCTGACGATCTACTATTTTTGTTGGTCCTGACCTCTGCCTCCCCATTGGGCGACCACCGAATCACCCTAATTTCACTACATCACAACATTCTGACTGCAGATCTTTTTTTGCAGTCAAGGCGCACCCACCTGGTAGTAACGCATAGACATAACCTCTACGGGCACAGCCTAAAAATCTGCCACTACACAGTGGGCTACCAGGAGCACCTTACGTATCTCAGGAAGCCACGTGCTTCCCCTTCCAGTCCTTTGGAGCCGACAGAATGATCAGATGAACATGCGCTCTGTAGTGACCCGCATTGGTAGAGGGTATTATAATTAATTTATTTAATTATATAAATAGTGATATAGTGAATTTAATGGTCATGGAATTAAATAGTTGGGAATATTTAATTAAAACAATAAATTAAATAATATATTTAATTCTGAAATAATCAGAATTGGCTGAAAAGATGATATGGTGTGAACCGGATCATCTGTGATATTTAATTCAGCTTGGGATTGAATTTGAATAACGAATATATTCAATCGACGTCAGTTTGAACGTAGAATTTTAATATAATTAAAATAGAGCACGTAACGACGCAACAGTTCGCTATTTGGCGATTTGAACTTCAACTGGATATACAAGGTTCGTTTTAAATCAGATTTCTGTGAAACAAGAAACGTGTGGAGATGGTGGAGTATATCTTTCTAGTGGAAGAGAAAAATCGGGATTTCGTCATGTAGATTTTGATTCACGTCCAAATCAAATTTCAGAAAAGTCGCTGTGAAATTCCTTTATAATTCGTAACGCTTTATTTACGTTATAAAAGGAATTTTAGTATAAAATTGAATATCGATTCAACCAGGACTTGAAATATAAAGAATATAATTATTCTGGAGCTGTATGGTATTCCACTGCAAATATATACGATAATATTAATTTATTAATATTTTATTTAAATATACTTCAATATATTTATATATTTAAATGGGTCATTCAAAGCGTTAAAAATAGCCACTTTTGCAAACGAAGTCAGAATTCGACGAAACTAATTTTGTTGGATCTGCAATGTCAAATAGTTGTTGGATTTCCAGTTTCGTGATTTTTAGAGTCACTGTGTGGTCGTACGGATTTTTAGACTGAAAAATAGTCAGTATTTTGACCTTTAAAAATACGCTGTGTGAGCAAACGAAGTCGGAATTCGACAAAACCAGTTTCGTTATGACCGTAATGTCGAACTGTAGCTGCATGTCCATTTTCATGATTTTTGGGTATCGTATGTGGTCACAGGAATTTTAGAGGATGGATAAAAGTAGCGTTCGTTTAAAAATAAATATAATATTCGAATAGAATAATATTATAAAAATCCTATATAATACCCTAAAAAAATCCAAAACCAAAATTCATTTTCTAAGTTGGTCAACAGCAACAAATTTGCGCCGCTGATTTATTTTCCTATTTCAATAAACAGTTTGATCTTCATAAATCAAAATAAATTCAAGAAAATTTCTTAAAATCCCAAAACTAGTTTCGTTGTACTCCTGGTTGCTTTCTCTTCAATTCGATAATGGTTTAGTGAGTTGCGGTGCTCGTTCTGGGTTCGCAGTACTTCCCAGCGTGAGCTAGGGTTAGTCCATTCGATCGATTAAAGCATGTATGCTTGATTTCGAGTTCATAATTGGATTCAGCATCCAAAATAGAGTCTGCGGATTTTTTTTGGTGAATCTAGTGAGGAAAGTTGTCGATCTTTGCCCTGTAGCCGAGCTGATATGCTCGAGGTCGTGGCAGGAAAGTGGAAGTCAAGTTCGACATAATAGATATGGGAAGATGCCATTTTCAAAGAGGAGAATAATGGCGTGATATGTTTTCAAAACCGTTGAGAGAAGATGGATTCGAAGGAGGAATTCGTTCATAGTTTTATTAGGAGGAGCAACTGTGTTGAGGTACCGTGAGCAACGGGGAAGAAGGGGTTGAGGAGCGGGTGGGCTTTGAAGGGAGGATGGGCCATATTACAAAGGTTAAGCCCATAAAGAGAAAAGGGAATTTAATTAATTTTAATTTAAATACCGTATAACTTGTATAACTCGTAACTATACCATACGTGATCAGAATCCGACGAAACAAGATCCATCGGGATCGTATGGACGAGAGCTTCACAATGAAGCTGACTAGGAGTGGATTGGGGTTCATTACAATTTATAGTGAAATAAATTGTCCATCTGAATCAAAAACAATTATCGTTATTAATGATGATAGTCCAAGGTGAGTAAATCTCACTAACTCTAAACAGTTTATAATTTCATGTTGTTTTTTTAGAACTGTTAAATGTTGGCTGATTGACCGTGTGTTGATTGTTTGATTGAACTGCTAGCCAGTTAGTTGAATTTCTATATTGATTCTGTTTAACAGAATATATCATATGGAACTGAAAGTGATGTTATATTATATTGTTTAACATCTGTGATGCAGGGAAACAGGTTGCAGGAATCCGACTGGATTCCTCAACAGTTATTTTATTGTTTTTCATATATTGTGATATATGATATGATATATAATATGTTGTCGATTTTATGTGTTTGAACGATACTGATCATCATGATTTGATATGTTGAATACCATAACATACTGAAATGTTGATAAGGGAATATTTTCAGAGTGATATTTGAAAATAAAATATTTATAAATGGAATATTTATAAAAAAGAAATATTTATAAATTGGAATATTTATAAATAGGAGATATTTAGAAAAAGGGAAAACATTATAAAAAGGAAACTGTTATAAGAAGGAAATAGTTTTAAAGTGGAGAACCGTTACTAAAAGTAAATCTTTAAAATGAATAAATGTTGTTAAAAAGGAAATCTTTATAAATGAATAAACGTTGTTAAAGGAAATCTTTCTAAAATGGATAAACGTTATAAAAAGGGAAATCTTTATAAATCAATAAAGTGATCGAATATGGTATTCGAAAGTTAGTTAAATCGAATATGGTATTCGAAGGGAGTGATCGAATAAGGTAGTCAAAAGTTAGTAAATCGAATATGTTATTCGAAAAGGAGTTAATCGATGTTAGTTTAATCGATTAGAGTTAAAGTAAAAGGAGTTAATCGATGTTAGTTTAATCGATTAAAGTTAAAGTAAAAGGAGTTAATCGATGTTAGTTTAATCGATTTAAGTTAAAGTAAAAGGAGCTAATCGATGTTAGTCTAATCGATTAGAGTTAAAGTAAAAGGAGCTAATCGATGTTAGTTTAATCGATTAAAGTTAAAGTAAAAGGAGTAAATCGAATATAGTTTATTCGAATAGAATAAAGGAGCTAATCGATGTTAGTTTAATTGATTAGAGTTAAAGCAAATGAGTTAACCGAATATAGTTTAATCGAATAGAAAGTAAAATGAGTTAATCGTATATAGTTTATTCGAAGAAAGTAAAAAGAGTTATCGAATATAGTTTATTCGATAGGAGTTAAGTGAATAGTGTTAAAGTTAAATCAAAAGGGTTAATCGAATAGAGTTAAGTGAAAAGAGTCAATCGAATATAGCTATTCGAAGGAGAGTTACGTAAGGAAGTTTGTTAAAGAATTAGAAGGATGAACTTTGTCTATTTCAAGGTTAGAAACGTTGTTCAGTTAAGGTCTGAGAGGTAGTATTACCCCCAACTTGATTGACTTCATTTTTAACTAAGGAATGGTTAAGGTTCGATAGTAAAGGATGGTAAAGTGAATTTAGTAATTAAAGGAAATGGGTTGAGTTGGCATCGCGATAGTTTGTTTAAACATCTGTCTAAGTCCAATGAAGAAGCTTTGGAAATGTTTTCCAAATAAGAAACCAGAAATGTTTTCTAGTAAAGAAAACAAGAAATGGAAATGTTTTCCATTGTTAATAACGTATATTTTCCCAATTTAGAAAATAAGAAATATTGAATATAGGGAAACAGGAGATAAGTAAATTAATGAAATAAAGAGATAAATGTTGAATGATGTTTGATCGATATAAATTTCCATTTGGAAATGATATCGTTGTTTGCACACCTGTTTTCTTCGATAGTTAAATCACAGACTATCGAAGTTTTTGACCATTTTAACGTTGTTAATATGGAGAGACCGGTTGGATTATTATCCAAAGAACCACTCTGTATTGGCATAAGCGTTGCGAATCATATATGCCAAAGATAATTGAAGACGGTGTTATGCAAGGGCTATCCTGTTTACAGAATAGTGCCTTCGGTTCATCCTGTTCCTGGATGACTTGTATGGACGGATGTCTAACAGAGTATTTCCAGACAATCACGTATATTGATTTCTCCAACCGTACCAAGAGTGGAAACGGAGAAGGAAACTTCTTTTAGCTAACACATAATGTATGGTTGAGGACATCAATCGGTGATTCGATGGATTTGATGATGTGGCATTCAAAGTGAATCTGGTGTGGTGATAAAGCGTAGCTTCTAGCCTCACAAACGGTAAATGACAGAAATCGGGCAGGCAGCATGGCTAAGTCGGTCGCACCGAAGTAGGGTGTATAATCACCTGCTCTAGAGTTTCATTTACTTCTAAAAATCTATTGTTGATGCTGTTCCATTCGGGAAACGGTTGCTGATCCCAACCGTTGGTGATATACATTCGATACACTCAAGCGAAATGAGTGGTCGGTCATGTGTGGCCGGGTTGCAAGATGTTCTTGTTGAACCCAGTGTATTCTTCTCTAGAGGTACACTAGCGAAAGGTGGTTCCATACCTCGTCATAGTTGGAAATCCATTACCCAATACGTGCTTGCGGTTTTGATTGTATACTATATACGTAGAACGTGAGATGAAAGCGTTTCTGCTAGATGATTATTATATTGTGTTGATAGACATTATTATAATATCAAAAGGTTTTTGATATAAAGATATTTGGATTCTCATAAGGGAAAACTCCGTTTCGTTATACGGCGTGGTCTTATGAGATATCGATTACCTGTTTGAACTGTTTTAAAATGTTTTACTCACACCGGTCCCATGACTGACCCCCGGAGTTTATTTTGTTGTTTTCCATAAACTCTTGGATGTCTAAATTTGTACGGGCAGTCAAGTAGTTGGGATTTACAGATATACTGGAAGAGCTAGGAGCAGGAGCCTTCAGGATCATATAGCTATAGTTATTTCCGCTGTGTTGTAAGTGTTGTACTTTGATAATGATATGTATATTCAAGTACAGATTTGTATTTCAAAGTTATGTTATGAAATATATTTATTCGTTCCGCTGTGAGATTCGTGTTACTCTGATGTTGTGTTCTTCTTCTTCTTCTATTCTAATTTTCTATCTTATCTTTCCTCACCCTCTAATTTCTTTCACTAATGACTGGTATTTTTCGACGTTTGGTTAGTCATCATTGAGTTTATGGCGATAACCAAAGTCGACAAAATCCCGGGTCATTACACGCTCCCCTCATGCCATATGACACCATGATGATTTACCCTGTTGGGTTATTCACCCTCAAACGTACGGACTGGTCCAAGCGCCTTAGTTTTAAATGTGTCATTAGACCCTATGTCTAAATATTCAATTATGTGCTTGCTCTACCTCACTGGCTTTCCATTAAACTTGGTTAGTCCCATTCATATTAACTTCTTATTCTAGTTACGAAGTTCTTCTTGCTAATTAGTTTCAGTCATATAACTTAACCCATTTAAGTTTATTAATAAGCCCACAACATGTTATTCTCTAGATTGTGATCCAAGGTATGTAATCCATAATCCCTTTGTATTCTTTTTTGATTTCATCGTTACTATAACATGTTCTACTTAATATGTAATTAAGTATATCTCAATTCACATGTTCTCTGTTTAACATGTCAGTCATTATTTATGATTAAATATAACTTATTTCATTTCAGAAGTTTTCCTTATTCTTTCTCATTTAATCATAATTCCATTTTACACCATCTCCATAATTTATCATTGTTTACTTATTAACTTAGTTCTCTTAACTAAGATTCACTAATAAGTCTACTTTCCATTTATTATAACCTATGTTATAATTTCCCTTGTCCCTAGGACAAGCCTTAACATGTTATTTCTATCAACAGATTTCATATTTCCAAGTTTATAGATTACTTAATTTATAACTAAATACAACTTCCTACATTTCGTAAACTTTCTCCCTTTTCTCTACTTATTACAAACAACTGGTTTCAAATTTACCCCATTTATTGAATACTTAATTTACAATTAAGTGCCACTTATCTCATTTCACCGGTTATCTCATTTTCTTACTAGTTTATTATAACCTAAGTTATAATCTTCACTTGTCCTTAGGACAAGTCTACCTATTATACAACATTCCCATTAATGTAATTTATTTACAATAGATTATTATCATTCCCCGTTTATTCCAAACTATTTACAGTTGTGACCCATTATTCTTCATTCACTGCAATATATGTTCCTTATTTTATTAAGGAAAACGCTTCATGCACCTTATCAGTTTGATTTACGGAAGAAATCAGTGATTTATTTTCATAACGTATTCCCATCCAAATCCGTGGTGGCAAGTAATTTCCTTTTTTCTTCTTACTTTGTTCACTATGGCTTACTTGCAACAACATTCTCAGAAATAGGTCATTTAGGGAAATACATCACTTTTCCTTTGCATCACACTAACTCGGTCCATTATATCCCCTCCTTTCTTATTTTCTAAGTTAGATATTTAATTACCATCAATGCCATTTATTCATATCTTGTTTTATACATACATGCATACATACATATATATATATATATATGCACTAGACCTCTCACATTAAGCCTACACTTGTGGACGCCGGATTTAGCGGGCGGATCCGGGCAGACTTCTACCATAAGTTGACATTACCTCGTGTGTTAGCACCATTACATGTTTTATTTATGCACTTAGACCCCTCACATTAGATTTACCACTTGTGGATGCTGGATATGTCGGGCGGTTCCAGGTAGACTTCTACCACAAATGTAATCTAACCACGTGTCTAAGCGCGGTTACAGTATCCTAATCACTATAAATTTTTGGGCATATTATCCTTTTCACATGTTTACCGTAATCTAATTTACATGTCATCAAATTATGCCTATATTATTCCGCATGTCCTTTTTAGCACGTATTTAATTCTATCCTGACATGTAATCAGGTTTTTTTTCAAATCCAACAAGTTAACATGTAATTTTCTCAATTATACATCTAATAATTCAAATACCTAATATGCCACAGGTTAATCATGTAATTATAACAAAAGTAGTCACTACTCATATTCTAGCAAGTTTGTTTTTCAACATGTAAACATTTCAACACTTTAACCGATTCAACGTATGAATTTTCCAACACATTCATATTAATGTCTCAACTTGTTATAATAGCAATTTTAATTGTTCTGGCAAATTCACATATAATAATAGGGAGTGTTAAACGATAATATATCATTATCTAAAATGATATAACTTAAATCCACTCACCTTATATGCTTTCCAAATCCTGGATCTAGTCCAGATCCATCATTCCACAGTTTTCCCCTAATTGGATTCAGAACCTAACAACCACGGGTTCATAATTTTTATTAAAAGAAAAAGAAAATAAAGATAAGAGAATTGAAAATAGACCAGATCTTGGAATTACCTCACTTCGATAAGAGATCTGAACACCCATTTACAAACATATGTTCCTTTCCTTCAGATCTGGATTCAGAATTTTTCCTAAACTAACAATCTTAATTTTCTAAATAGATTTGAGGAGGGAGAGTAATGGTAAAGCTTCTGCGTTGTCTCAGAAATATGAGAATTAGGGTAGGGTCTACAGGCTTATTTATAGGTGTTCTGCGACGTATTTGGTAAAAGAAATAGTCCATGTTCGTGCAGAAATAATCTGCTCAGATTTGCCATAGGGGGGTCAACCCTCCCTTTATGGGGTTGACACCCCCCTTATAGGGTCAACCCAGAGGTCGAAACCCCCTTGATGGGGTCGACACCTTTGGGCGGGAATTTTCCCACTCGCCTTTTCTGCGTGAATTTGAACTGTTTTTAATTTATGGACTTATTTTATTCATATATACTCTTCTTATGCATATACAAACTTCAAACCTTAATAACTTCTTTATATGTTTTCCATTTTACGCAAACCAGATGTCATTTTGACCATAATTTCGAGACGAACGCAATGGCACAGTCTGTTTCACTTAATTCTAAACATTTAATTAAGTTATTCTTGTTTTATTATCATGAGTTAAAAATGTGGGGTGTTACAGTTTAGGCCTCTAGGGATTGTGCTTGATGGATGTTGAATTCGATTAGGATGGTTTATATGAGAGATATATAGTCTGGATGTTATGAGTGCTTACATGGTCGAATGGGTGTTCTGGTTTCCATGGATGAATTGTTGAATTGTTTATTGTAAAGGCTATCACTATCTGATGTGGGAATGATTGGGTTGTGTTCTTCTCTGGTGTTGTGCGTAGATTAGCATGTTTATCTATCCATTCTCATATACCTTGTTAATGAAGTTTGTTAGTTGTTTTATCGCTCACTAATTGTCTGACTCAAGGTTTTATGTTTCCTCTTATTACCTTGGGCTGTTCATACGGTTGTAGATGGACAAACTAAGTAGCAGGTAATTGGTGATTAGTGAGGACAATGCTACTGCGTGAAGGCGAGCTAGAGGCTTACGTGTCAGTTTTATTACTATCTCTATTTCCGCTGTTTGAGTTGCTCTTTGAGTGTTGTAGTGAGGCTTTATGTACAAACTTTGGTATTTCCTATGATGTTGGATAATCTTTAAGGATGTTGTGAAAGTTTGAAAAGCTTTATATATGATGCTTCACTATTATTACCTGTTGTATATGTTCTATTATATTTTATCCTTGCGCTGTGAGTTTAACGACAAGTTCTAACTATGTTTACCAACTCTGATGATCGTACATAGCTGCCGAGCACACCTTTCAGCGCATTATCTCTCTTATTTAGTGCGGGGCTGTGGGCAGTCGTTACAATTGATTTGTCTTGATACTTCTTTGTCTCATGCTTATACTAAAATCACTGGAACTTGACATACTTTATATCTGACCTATTTTGTTTTTCCTTCTCTCTCTTCCCTTCCCTCCCCAAGTTCTCAGGGTGGTGGATTGCAGCAATGACCATGATTTTTTGATTCAACTTCTTGGACTATTTATTTATTGATGTATTGTTTTCAAATTTTGTTCTATGATTATTGTTCTGACTCATATGCGATATGATTTTTATGGTTTTGTACTTGTACTTTGATGGTTTATGTTTAAATGAGACATATATTTTATGACTCTGAACTTATGGTATTTGAAAACTGTAGTACTGTACTTGGTTTAATAATAAAAGTTTGAAAAGTTTCTCGCTGCAATTTTATATTCTATCTTGTCAATTTTGGCCTCTGTGTTGTATATTATACCTATTGCGCTTCACAGAGCTTAATGTATCCTCATATGGGTGACATTAAGGGATGTGGGGTGTCACATTTGGTATCAGAGCCCAAGGTTATAAGATCAGATAAAGAGTTTTTGAAAAAGTATTTTGAAAGTAAAGATGTTGACACACTTTTTGGTAAAAGCTGTCACACATGAGATATCTGGATAACAGCATGCGCAGACACTGAAAACATCGTCAGCAGACATGAAGCAGTTTGACCGAAATCGCATCACAAACAAAGAATGGCCCGAAACTCCTATCAGACGACCTACTTTGGGCTGAAAACAGCAATTATGGTCCTTTGCACTGTAAAACCTGTAGCTCTATGAATAAGCTTCAGGTTGAGCTTACATTTGGCTCAATCGGACTTACGATTTGGAAGTTATGCCCGTTTCCGTAAACTGGTGTAATCTGGCAATCGCTTGGATGAAGTGACGAAACATCATAATATCGATCGGCTCGTGGGACCCACCTTGGCTCGTGGGATCCACCTCGACTCGTGAGCAGGAACCTGGCTCGTCAACTCTGCTCGGCCCTTATCGGATCGCCCTCTCCTTCCACTCGTGAAGACCCCCCCGGCTCGTGGTGTTTCCATCAGTCACGACCCGCTCGTTGTACCCCCCTATACCATGACTTGACCCATTCACGACCCGCGATCCGACCACCGAACCT
Source organism: Allium sativum (assembly GCA_030737875.1). Classification (NCBI taxonomy): domain Eukaryota; kingdom Viridiplantae; phylum Streptophyta; class Magnoliopsida; order Asparagales; family Amaryllidaceae; genus Allium; species Allium sativum. Next base: position 911,530,373 of record CM060915.1, read on the forward strand.
GCTAATACACGCATAGATCTTGACCTGTTCTCAAGGTTACTCTTGCTCCTACTTTCCCGGATCAGCTGCCACGTGCCCTGTCACAAACCGGGCTTCCTAGAAGCTCTCCTACAGCTATAAATACACCATTTGAAGGCATTTTCAAGGATCATTTGGCACTAACTCCTTACCTCTTCCACCATTGTTCTCTGCAAAACATTTTCAGCTGCAAAGGAGCAAAATTCCACACTACAACATGAGGATTTCGTGTATAATCTTCATTTATCTCACTTCTTTTTCATTGTAAACACAAGGACTTCATGTATAAACCAAGAGAATTGTTCTTGTAACTTCTTAGGATTTAAGAAGAGACAAAGTGGACGTAGGCTTGGTTTGAGCTGAACCACTATAAAAATCTCGTGTGTCTCCTTAGATTTTACTTTTTTCTACATTCTGTGATCTGCATTTGGGTGTTATGCCCAGATTTCGGTCTAACATTTTGGCACGCCAGGTAGAGGGCACACGAGAACTTCACCTTCTAGATTGGATTATTTGGCTTTTGGATCAATGGTCAAAAGGAAGAAAACTGGAACTACCTCTCATGCTGAGGATAATGATGCTGAAGGCACTAGAAACGAGGCAAGCCGGGAGGCTTCCTCTCATGGAGACCCTTCTGCATACTTAACTAGAGACGAGATGGACGACGTTCTCGCTGAATTGAGAGATCAAATGGCAAGGCAAGATGATCTTCTCCAAAAAAACAACAGAAAATGATGGACGAATCCATCGCTCGGATGGATGGAAGTCCGAGCAACGAAAAAGTCGCTGGAAATCAAGCCACTGAAGCAGCTCGTGCATCACATGGGCTCGGAGGCAACCCCCTCGCTCTTGGAAATATACAGCGACCGACTTCAGCTCCAGATCGAATGGATACCGGAGTGCAAACTCCCTCTCAACTGCTGTAGGGATCGGCTCGTAATAGGGCACCAGCACCGGACCGGCTCGCCCCTCCTCGGTTCGCTCTCGATGAACCACGAACTGGTCACCACGACCCACCACCAGGTCGGATCGCTCCCCTCGAACCGCGAGCCGCGATCCGCAGGCAGCGATTCACCAACAATTTCCTCCCTCTCTTGCATTCAATACTTGGGGCACTCGTTCTGATCTTGGCAACTTGCAACAACTTTTTGAGGGCGATTGGCTCGCCAATCTCATTCAATGCCTCTCGAGAAGCCGCACTTATCAGAGCGACGTGGATGATGTCAATCACAACCCGTTCACTCAGGAAATCAGGAATTTTCGCAATCCCCCAGATTTCAAACTTCCACAACTGGAGCCCTACAACGGCAGGACAGATCCTACCGTGCATCTTGTGCGCTACAAAAGGCATATGGAAGTTCAATCGGCATCGGTAAACGTCATGGCTAAATGTTTTTCCCTCTTTTTGACTGATATAGCCGGTATGTGGATTTGGCAGCTAGAAACGGAATCGATCAACAGCTAGAATATGTTGGTCGCTCGCTTCCTTGAACAGTTTCGGGTCCACATCGCTCGACCCAAGAACGTCATGTCACTCACGACAATCAAACAGAGACCCAGAGAAACTCTACGCTCATTTCTGGAATGATTCAATGTTACAGAAGCTTCAGTAGATTGCCCTGAACCATCAATGGTACTGATGGCAGTGGTATCCGGTGTCTTGGATAACTCGGAGTTCAAGAAGTCTTTGTACCGAGATCCACCGCACAATCTCGGTGAATTCTACCTCGAAGCATACAGATTTTTGTGGGAAGAAGATGCAACTTCTGAGAAACGCATTCTCGACATCAACATGGTTAAATACGGAGAACCGTCTGATTTTGAAAATGGCAAAGGAAAAGCCGCCATTAAGAATGACCGCAACACTCAGTCCCGGAAAGGGCCCAGATATGAAAAGTACACTGAGCTCAATGCTTCAATATCTGACATTTTCATGGACACGAACGGTGTTGTCTCCTATCCAAAGCCTCCCAGGAGGGAGCCATCACAAAGAGAACGTGATTCTGTAAGACATTGCATATTTCATGACATAGATGGTCATGACACGAATGACTGGAGACATCTTCGTGATCTGATTAAGAAGCGGGTTAGACGTGGAGAGCTACCCTAGTATGTGAGAAAACCAACAGGGCCTGCACCTGCGTTGCCACCTCTTGCTCCCGGCAGAGGGAATGACTCTAAATCGAACTCTCATGGCCTCATCATCAACTGATTTGGATGAGATCAACTTTCATTTTCTGCATTTCTTAGGCTTTAAGATTTATTTTTTCTTTCGTTAGGTTTTCCGATTGGTTGAAACGGAGTACGCACGTACGGGGTTAGGATGTAGCCCAAAAGCGTGATCTGGACTCGATGTCAAACCACTCATGATTTGATTTGGTTTTGCATTTTGAATTGAATAAGGAAGGATTTTCCAAGCATGGATTATGTTTGGTGCATTTAAGTATCTTGTCAGGATGTGGCAAGATCCTCAACCTCGGTTAAAGTATGGCTTATGCTTATTTTTAAACACTAGGTGTGGATTACGCCTAGGGTCGGACTATCTTGTCAGCCTGTGGCAAGTATATCTTTCTCTGGATATGAGTATGGATGATACTCAGATTGGTAACTCGAGTATGGCTTATAATCGCTTTGGAATCTTAAGTATGGATTATACTTAAGGAATTACAAACGATCTTGTCAGGATGTGACAAAAGAAATCAGGGATGGATTATACTCGGTTTGAACCTCTGGGTATGGTTGATGCCTAGAAGGTCATGTCCCATGCCAGGATTTGGCAGGATCACTCAAATGTCTCTTGAGTATGGTTTATGCTCATTAGACGTCGAAACATGGTTTATGCTTGGAAAGTTTGAATAATACTATCAGGATTTGACATTTTTTTTACCTTTATCCCTTTACAGATATGGATTATATTTGTAGCTGGCAGACCTGGCAAGGTCATGGCGTTGTCGGATTTCTATGGCTTATAGATTTCCTGGATTATCCTGAACACATCTTCCTTTAACCAGCAAGATATGTTCTGGGGGGCAAACTTGTTGACATACTTTTTGGTAACAGCTGTCACACATGAAATATCTGGATAACATCATGCGCAAGCATTGAAAATATCGCCAGCAGACATGAAGCAGTTTGACCGAAATCGCATCACAAACAAAGAATGGCCTGAAACTCCTATCAAACGGCCTATTTTGGGCCCGAAAACAGTAATTATGGTCCTTTGCACTGTAAAACTTGTAGCTCTTTGAATATGCTTCAGGTTGAGCTTTCGTTTAGCTCAATCGTACTTACGGTTTGCAAGTTATGCCCGTTTCCGTAAACTGATGTAATCTGGCAATCGCTCGGATGAAGTAACAAAACATCAGAAAGTTCAGAATATGGATTGGGTTGTAAGATCCACCTTGGCTCGTGGGATCCACCTCGACTCGTAAGAAGGAACCCGGCTCATCAACTCTGCTCGCCCCTCATCGGATCGCCCTCTCCTTCCACTCGTGAAGACCCCCCCGGCTAGTGGTGTTCTCATCAGTCACGACCCGCTCGTGGTACCCCCTTATACCATGACCCGACCCCATTCGCGACCCGCGATCCAACCACCGAACCGGCTAAGACACGCATAGAGCCTGACCCGTTTTCAAGGCTACTCTTGCTCCTACTTTCCCGGATCGGCTTCCACGTGCCCTATCACGAACCGGTCCTCCCAGAAGCTCTACTACAGCTATAAATACACCTTTTGAAGGCACTTTCAAGGATCTTTTGGCTCTATCTCCTTACCTCTTCCACCATTTCTCCCTGCAAAACATTTTCTGCCGCAAAGGAGCCAAATTCAACACTACAACACGAGGATTTCGTGTATAAACTTCCTTTTTCTCACTTCTTTTTCATTGTAAACACGAGGACTTCGTGTGTAAACCAAGAGAATTGTACTTGTAACTTTTTAGGATTTAAGAAGAGATAAAGTGGACGTAGGCTTGGTTTGAGCCGAACCACTATAAAAATCTTGTGTGTCTCCTCTGATTTTACTTTTTTCTGCATTCTATGATCTGTGATCTGCATTTGGGAGTTAGGCCTTGATTTCGGTCTAACATTTTGGCGTGCCAGGTAGGGGGCACACGACAACTTCAACTTCTAGCTAGGATTATTTGGATTTTGGATCAATGGTCAATAGGAAGAAAACTGGAACTTCCTCTCGCGTTGAGGATGCTGATGCTGAAGGAACTAGAAACGAGGCAAGCCAGGAGGCTTCCTCTCATGGAGACCCTTATGCATACTTTACTAGAGACGAGATGAACGACGTTCTCGCTGAATTGAGAGATCAAATGGCAAGGCATGACGATCTCCTCCAAAAAAACAGAAAGTGACGGACGAATTCTTCACTCGGATGGATGGAAGACTGAGCAATGAACAACTCGCTAGAAATTAAGCCACTAAAGTAGCTCGTGCATCACATGGGCTCGGTGGTAACCCCCTCGCTCTTGGAAATATACAACGACCGACTTCAGCTCCAGATCGAATGGATACTGGAGCGCAAACTCCCACTCAACTGCAGCAGGGATCGGCTCGTGATAGGGCACCATAACCAGAGCGGCTCGCCCCTCCTCGGTTCGCTCCCCACGAACCATGAACCGGTCTCCACGACCCACCACTGGGTCCGATCGCTCCCCTCGAATCGCGAGTCGTGAACTGCGACCCCAAGGCAGCGATTCACCAGCAACTTCCTCCCTCTCTTGCATTCAATAATGGGGGCACCAGCTCTGATCTTGGCAACTTGCAACAACTTTTTGAGGGTGATCGGCTCGCCAATCTCATTCAACGCCTCTCGAGAGGCCGCACTTATCAGAGCGACGTGGATGATGTCAATCACAACCCATTCACACAAGAAATCAGGAATTCTCGCAATCCCCCAGATTTCAAACTTCCAAAACAAGAGCTCTACAACGGTAGGTTAGATCCTACCGTGCATCTGATGTGCTACAAAAGTCATATGGAAGTTCAATTGGCATCAGTAAATGTCATGGCTAAATGTTTTCCCCTCTTTCTGACTGATATAGCTGCTATGTGGATTCGGCAACTAGAAAAGGAATCGATCAATAGCTGGAATATGTTGGTCGCTCATTTCCTTGAACAGTTTCGGGTCCACATCGCTCGAACCAAGAACGTCATGTCACTCATGACAATCAAGCAGAGACCCAGAGAAAATCTACGCTCATTTCTGGAAAGATTCAATGTTGTAGCAGCATTAGTTGATCGCCCTGAACCATCAATGGTACTGATGGCAGCGATATCCGGTGTCTTGGAAAACTCGGAGTTCAAGAAGTCTTTGTACCAAGATCCACCGCGCAATCTTGGCGAATTCTACCACGAAGCAGACATATTTCTGCGGGAAGAAGATGCAACTTCTGAGAAACGCATTCTCGATGTCAACATGGTTAAAGACTGAGAACCGTCCGATTCTAGAAATGGCAAAGGAAAAGCCGCCTTCAAGAATGACCGCAACACTCAGCCCCGGAAAGGGCCCAGATATGAAAAGTACACTGAGCTCAATGCTTCACTATCTGACATTTACATGGACACAAACGGTGCTGTCTCCTATCCAAAGCCTCCCAGGAGGGAGCCATCGCAAAGAGAACGTGATTCTGGAAGACATTGCATAATTCATGACATGGATGGTCATAACACGTATGAGTGCAGACATATTCATGATTTGACTGAGGAGCGGCTTAGACGTGGAGAGCTACCCGAGTATGTTAGACAACCAACAGCGCCTACACCTGCGCTGCCACCTCCTTCTCCATAGAGGGAATGACCTTGGATTGATCTCTCATGGGCTCATCATCAACTAATCTGGATGAGATCAACTTTCATTTTCTGCATTTCTTAGGATTTAAGATTTTTTTTTGATTTCATTAGGTTTTCTGATTACTTGAATCGTAGTACACGCGTACGGGGTTAGGATGTAGCCCCAAGCGTGCTCTGGACTCGGTGTCAAACCACTCAGGATTTTATTTGGTTTTGCATTTTGAATTGAATAAGGAAGGATTTTCCAAGCATGGATTATGTTTGGTGAATCTAAGTATCTTGTCAGGATGTGGCAAGATTCTCAACCTCGGTTAAAGTATGGCTTATACTTATTTTGAAACACTAGGTGTGGATTACGCCTAGGGTCGAATTATCTTGTCAGGCTGTGGCAAGTATAACTTTCTCTGGATATGAGTATAGATGATACTCAGATTGGTAACTCGAGTATGGCTTATACTCGCTTTGGAATCTTAAGTATGGATTATATTTAAGGAATTACAAACGGTCTTGTCAGGATGTGACAAAGGAAATCGGGTATGGATTATACTCAGTTTGAACCTCTGGGTATGGTTGATGCCTAGAAGGTCATGGCCCTTGCCAGGATTTGGCAGGATGACTCAAACGCCTCTTGAGTATGGTTTATGCTCATTAGACATCGAAACATGGTTTATGCTCGGAAAGTTTGAATAATACTGTCAGGATTTGACATATTTGTTTTACCTTTATCCCTTTAAAGATATGGATTATATTTGTAGCTGGCAGACCCGGCGAGGCCATGGCGTTGTCGGATTTCTATGGCTTATAGATTTCGTGGATTATCCAGAACACACCTTCCTTCAACCAGCAAGATATGCTTTGGGGTGCAAAATTGTTGACACACATTTTGGTAAAAGTTGCCACACATGAAATATCTGGATAACAACATGCGCAGGCACTGAAAGCATCGTCAGTAGACATGAAGCAGTTTGACCGAAATCGCATCACAAACAAAGAATGGCCCGAAACTCCTATTAGACGACCTATTTTATGCCCGAAAACAATAATTATAGTCCTTTGCACTATAAAACCTGTAGCTCTCTGAATAAGTCTTCAGGTTGAGCTTTCGTTTGGCTCAATCGGACTTACGGTTTGGAAGTTATGCTTGTTTCCGTAAACTAGTGTAATCTAGCAATCGCTAGGATGGAGTGACGAAACATCAGAAATTTCAGAATATGGATCGGGTTGTGGGACCCACATTGGCTCATGGGATCCACCTTGACTCGTGGACAGGAACTGGGCTCGTCAACTCTGCTCGCCGCTCATCGGATCGCCCTCTCCTTCCACTCGTGAAGACCCCCCGGCTCATGGTGTTCCCATCAGTCACGACCCGCTCGTGGTACCCCCCCTATACCACGACCCAACCCCATCCGTGACCCGCGATCTGACCACCGAACCTGCTAATACATGCATAGATCTTGACCTGTTCTCAAGGCTACTCCTGCTCCTACTTTCCCGGATCGGCTGCCACGTGCCATGTCATGAACCGGTCTTCCCAGAAGCTCTCCTACAGCTATAAATACACCATTTGAAGGCAATTTCAAGGGTCTTTTGGCTCTAACTCCTTACCTCTTTCAGCATTGCTCTGCAAAACATTTTCAGCTGCAAAGGATCCAAATTCCACACTATAACACAAGGATTTCGTATATAAACTTCATTTTTCTCAAATTTTTTTCATTGTAAACACGAGGACTTCGTGTATAAACCAAGAGAATTGTACTTGTAACTTCTTAGGATTTAGGAAGAGATAAAGTGGACGTAGGCTTGGTTTTAGCCGAACCACTATAAAAATCTCGTGTGTCTTTTCTAATTTTACTTTTTTCTGCATTCTGTGATCTGTGATCTGCATTTGGATGTTAGGCCCAAATTTCGGTCTAACAAAAGATTTTCAAGTAAAACCTATTTTTGAAAAATATATCCCCTTAAGTCATATACATTATTCCTTCGATCTCTTTTCGAATCTTTGTTTCTTCTCTTTTCAACACATCTTGGGCTCAAAATTTCCCTGAGGGCGTTCCCATTCCGACATGGTTCCATAGATATGTAGAGGCTACAACACCTGCTGAAGTACAAGGAAATGTCCTACCCTAGCTGCAGCCGTAGTAGTTCCACCCAATCCTATAGTCAACTTGTCTAAACTTTGTATTGATTTTTGTGTGATGGTAGGCAAGATGTTTCATGGTACAGAGAGTTATGTGGAGGCTCACAATTGGCTTAGGGAAGCGGAGAATGTGATTGATTTGTTGGAGCTAGACGATAGTAGGAAGATTAGCTGCTTGGCAACTGAAAGACGAAGCATCATATTGGTAGAAGGTGACTTAAGCATAGCAGGAGGTGACCACCTGGGATGAGCTTAAGAATGATTCAATATGAAGTTCTTATCGCAAGCTGAGGAAGTAATGCATGTGGAGAACTTCTTAAATCTGAAGCAAGGAAACATGACGGTGAAGGAATATGTCAATAGCTTTAATCAAATTGGCAAGGTTTGGCTTGGATTTGGAAAAGACTCATCATAAGAATGCTCTAAAATATGCTGAAGGGTTGAATCAACCTCTCCAAGGACTAGCTTTGAAACATATCCCGGTGGGAGCAACTTTTGAAAGGCTAGTGGATATGGCCTTGATGCATGAGGATGGGCAAGAGGACTAGCAAGAAGTTAAGACTGAAGAAACTAAGTCCAAGACTCAGAATAAAACCCGATAAGACACAAATAAAAATAGAAGTTAAGTGTCATGGCAATGAAAATATGGGGAACTTTGTTAGAAACTATAGGAAGACTAAGAATGCATGTTTCAGTTGCGGACAAGTTGGATATTACACCAAGTAGTGCCCTAACAAACATGGTCATAAGGCATGATCATCTGGACGACAAGTCCATGCACTAGAAACAGCTCAGACTGGCAGTTCGTATCAAGGTAGGAAAGTCACTGTAAAAGGCTTGATTTCTCATTTTGACTCTCCTATTAGGACTTTGTTTGATTCCGGTGTTTCTCATTCATTCATATTAAGTTATGTGGTAGATAGTCTGCACCTAGATACTTGTATAGTTTCAAATCCTGTTGTAGTCTGAAACTCCCTTGGAGGTATGACTCACCTGTCTATGATATGTATGGGTTTGAGAATTTATGTTATGGGCGTCGAGTTTGAGTGCAATGCATATGTTCTTGCCTTCATGGGTTACAGGATTATTCTAAAAATGGATTGGCTAGCCATACATGGTGTCATTCTAGATTGTGAGAGGAGATTTGTTAAGCTTTTCACGTGCCATGGTATAACTCTTGAGATTTATTGTGACATACAAGGGTTAGTTATGCTTAATTTCCTAGATTCCCTTGATGCTTTTGTTGACGATCTTGGATCAATACCCATAGGCAGATATTTTCTGGACGTGTTCGGTGAGGTGAGAGGATTATCTCCTAGACGATAAATAGATTTTCGGATATACCTAGTGGAGAATGCGAAGCCTGTTGCTCTACCAGTGTGCCATATGACTCCAATAGAGAAAAGGAGCTTAGAAAATAAGTGGGTAAGTTATTCGAGAAGGGATTCATTAGATGGAGCATTTCTGATTAGGGAGCCCTAATCGTCTTTGCAACCAAGGAAAACAGCTCTCTCCATCTATGCATGGACTATACGGCGATGAATAAGTTCACCAACAAGAATAGGCACTCACTCCCAAGGATAAATGACTTGTTTGACCAATTAGTGGGTGCTTCGGTTTCTCATAGTTGAATCTAGAAAATTGTTTTCATCAGCTGAGGGCAGTAGATGACAATATAGACAAGATTTCTTTCAGGACTCCAGACGGATTCTTTGAGTGGTTAGTCATGCCTTTTGGGTTGACCAATGCACTCACGTAGTTTGTGGATTTGATGATTCGGGTGTTTAGGGAGTATCTGAATAGAATTGTAGTGGTCTTCATGGATGATATTCTGGTTTTCTCGAGGAGCAAGAAGAGCATGTCGTATGCTTAGGAGAGGTTCTCTGCACTTTCGGATCGCATCTTCTTAAGGCTAAGTTTTCTAAGTGTCATTTCTGGCGAAAGGAAGTAAGGTTCCTATGGCATGTTGTCTCCAGGGAGGGAATAGCGATGAAGCCCGCTAAAGTTGTTGTAGTTCAAGATTGGAAAGCTCCTAAGAATGCAATAAAGCTTGGGAGTTTCTTAGGTTGGCGGGTTACTACAAAAGGTTCTTTAAGGACTTTGCATGAATCTCAGCTTCGCTCACTAGTCTGACAAAGAAGAATTCAGTTTTCTCTTAAAGTATTGATTGCGAGGACACATTCCAGTAGTTAAAGAAGGCTCTTACATCAGTTCAAGTTATGACTCTTCTTGATAGTTCCAAGATGTTTACCATTTACACAGATGCTTATGGCATGGATTTAGGTCTTGTGTTGATGCAAGATGGTAGAGTGGTATGTTATGGGAGTAAGCAGTTGAGGGTTCATGAGAAGAAATACCCTACTCATGATTTGGAGTTGGCAGTGATAGCGTTCACACTCAAGTCTTGGCGACACTACTTGCTTGGTGAGAGGTTCGAGTTTTACACAGATCACAAGTCGCTCAAGTATTTTTTCTCGTAGAAAGATCTCAATTTACGACAATAGTGTTGGATGGAGTTCCTTGCGTCCTATGATTTTGAGATAGCTTATACCTTAGGCAAGGTGAATGTGGTTGCGGACGCATTGAGTAGGCATAGGATGACCTTGAGTTCTCTATTTGTAGAACGACAGAGCTTGGAATTTATCTCAACATTTGATTTCAGACCATTTATGGATTTTATACCCGGTCTATGGGCATCGTTGGGGACTCTTTTGGAGTGCATTGGATCCCCTCAACGTGAGGATGAGCGGTTAGTGTGTATCTTGGATAGACTCAGTAGAGGAGAGACCTCCAGTCACCTAGCTATATATTCTATGGACGAGAGAGGGTGGCTACGTCGAGATGGGAGATTGTGTGTTCCCAGAGTTGGAGACTTTATGAGATCGGTTCTTGAGGAGGCTCATCACTCTTGGATGACTATCCATCTGGGCGGTGACAAGATGTACCAAGATATGAAGAGAGTTTTTCATTGGACTGGTACGAAGAAGGACATTGCAAAGTTTATGGCTTGATGTTTGACTTGTCATCAAATAAAGCTAAACAGAGGAAACCTGGCGGATTGCTTCTTCCCTTCGATATACCACAATCGAAGTGGGAAAGCGTCTATATGGATTTCATTGATGGTTTGCCAAGATCGAGGAAGGGCAAACACCAGTATATGGGTTATAGTTGGTAAATTGACAAGAGCGCTCACTTTATGCTAGTCAAGAGTAAGAGGACGGAAACTTGGTTAGCATTGGTATACCTTAGAAAGATCGATTTCATAGGGTACCCTCCAGTATTGTTTGTGACTTTGACCCCATCTTTACGAGTAAGTTTTGGAGGAGCTTGCAGGAGGCACTAGGAACACGGTTACGACTTAGCACCGCCTATCACCCTGAGATGAATGGACAGACTAAGAGGATCAATAGGGTTCTCGAGGATTCATTGAGACTGCGTATCCAAGACATCAGAGGGATTTAGGAGGAGCATCTTTCATTAGTTGAGTTCACCTACAATAACAGTTTTTACATGAGCATCGATATGGTTCCCGTCGAGGCACTTTATGAATGACCTTGCATATCACCTACATGTTAGTGGGATTGTACGAAAAGATGTCTACTTGGGACTAAGATAACTAAAGAAACTTTTGAGAAGATAAACCTTATTCGCAAATGGATGAAAGCAGCTTAGGACAGGTAGAAATCAAACATTGATAAGAGGAGGACTTACTTAGAATTTGAGGTAGGATAATGGTCTTTATCAAGGTGTCACCTTTGAGGAACGTAGTTCACTTTGGCTTGGTAGGAAAGTTGGAGCTAAGGTTTGTAGGGTCATTCCCTATAGTTGAGAGGATAGGTCAGTCGACCTACAGAGTTAGACTACCAGGGAGACTAGCGAGAGTTCACGACGTGTTTCATGTCTCCCACTTAAGGAAGTGTCTACATTATTACATTGAAGTAGTAGAGCCAAGTACCCATGAAGATGTAGAGATAGAGTAGGAGGAATCAGTTAGGAAAGTTCCTACCTGTATACTTGAATCGAAAGTCAAGAAGTTATGCAACAAGGAGGTCAAGCCAGTGAAAGTTAAATGGGGAGAAGATCTTGGCGATACGACACGGGAATCTGAAGACAAGATTCACATTTCTTACCCTTTTCTCTTTGAGAGTACGTGCTTAATTCCTTTCTAAATTTTTAATTCAAATATGTTTTTACTATCGTTCGAATCTATTCTTAGGTAGAAACCCATGTTTGAAAATATGTGTTTGAGACATGTTATGTTTGATGGTTGCAAGTGGATGCAAGTGTTTGCTAGTGGATGCACACACACACACACACATTAGGCACTTGATTAGGGATCGGCTAAATAAGAGCACTTACATATTGCATATGGATGTGTGTGCATTTTAATTTTTAATGGATGAAAATGGTTGAATCATCATTTGGATGTTGCATTTTTGTGAATGATTGTAGCACACATATAGAATTTATATGTATTATTGCGATTCTTTTGCATACATATTGGATACATGGCAAAAACATTAATTGCATTAAAAAGGTCAACTGAATTAGTAGACTGCCATATTTTCACATTAGATTAGGGACATATGCACAAAACCTTTGCATATGTTCATACAAAGCACTAGAAATTATAAGGACAATGGATGTCGATGGTCGACGGATGAGTATATGGGGTAGGTTTTGATTAACAACATCAATAACATTCTTCTTAACTTGGATATTTCGGGGACCAATTCCTTTAAGGAGGGGAGAATGTAAAACCACATATTTTTAATACATAATAATTACATAAAGAAGATAATAAAATGAATATTAAATAATAAAATATTCAGAATTGAGTAAAATAGACTTTACTGTTGCGTTCGTTATGAAATTTTGATTTAACTAGACTTTTGTTTTTCGTAAATCAGACTAAGTATGAGCAAGTTATGATCAAAAGAAGTTTGAATTAAGTCAAACAATTAAATTATTAATTAACTCAAAAATGCAACGGTGACAAGGTTACCCGACCCTACATGGGTCGGCCCCTGTGTCGACCATAGGGTCGGCACTAGTGTCGTTCCAGGTAGTAGGTGGGTCGACCCACCTTAGACCAAACAACGTGAATGAACCTGGACTGACTTTCTGGTTTTATTCTTATGCTGACTCATGGGTGATGTGTATTCTACAGTTTGATTTAAATCCTAACATCTTATGGTTTATATTATCCTAGATATCTATAAATAGGCTAGCAACACTCACTATTTTCTTACATAAACATTTCTTCATCTTCTTCCTCTTCTAAGTTATGTTCTGAAATAATATTAAGAAAATGTCGGGGTCCTGTCAAAACATAGAATGAAACGATAATTCTTCTACAACTACTTCAAAAGCCTTTTCTGGATCTAATACAAATCACTGTGAGTTTCATGTGATTTTTAAATTTTCAATTTAAAAAAGATTTTGACAGTAAATATATATAATGGATATTTGGATCTGAAAAGTAATAGTTTTTATAAGTTTATTTTCATATTGTTCTTTTAATACTGTTAATTACCTGTTCATTTATAATTATCATATGTTTGTATGTACGTCTTTCTTCCTTATCCCCTTTCTTTTACTATTTTATTTACAGTCTATCAGTTTGTTCATATATAAGTTTGGTTATATTTATACTTTCGCTTTTATTTTGCGCTGAGCCTAGGCCAACGAGAGCCTAGGCCTTTTCCATTAGAATTGTGTAAAACTGGAATAAATTGGAATAGTATGTAATGTCAATAAAAAGGAGATTTGGGTATATTGGAATATGAGAACCATTGACTATATAATTTGGGATAAAAATAAAGGAAGAATTGTAAACATGTTAATCTGAATAGGTTGGATCTAATTTATATTAAGTAGAACATGTTATGGGAAGATATATGAATCGGATATAAATTAAGGAAATAATGTAATATGTAAACATCTGAGCATGTGCCTGTTCGATTTGGTGAAGGGTTGTTACATTTGATAAATGTCATTTACAACCGTGAAATATAACATAGGGTTATATTAAGCTTATTCATAAACTTAAACCTGCTAAGTTAAACATGTCCAATTAATAATCATAAAAGGTCCTTGTTTGCTGTTATTATCTTTAGGGGACTCTTAAAATCCAAATTTACTTGGGAGCCAAGCCTATGGGTTGCTTGTGTTAATCTATTATTTGCTTGGAATCCATATTAATCACTACCCTCCTGTTATCAAACGAGTCTTGCACTAGGTGGCGACTCTGGCATGCTTTACTGATGGATGATTGTAAGAGGTTCAAATTCTGGAGATGGGTACGGGATGTGAGTCATGAGTGTGCATGGGTCCGATGGGGGAAGGTAAGACACTGTAACACCGGCGGATAGGGATGTGTCTTTTAAAGTTGATAGGATCGGGACTGATATCCCGAACTCCCATGGCCGGCACAAGTTATTCGCATCTATTAGGGAGACGATCACTAGGTAGTAATTAGGGTAACACCTAATCCTGATATTCTGATAGTTAGTGTAGAAATTTTGTTCTGGGATATAAATGAGAAGCTTATCTGATCTTACCTTATCTTGTTATTTCGTACTTGTATATTTTACTGTATTTCCATGTCTAGTATTACTGATTTGTCTTGATACTTCGTTATCTCATGCTTATGCTAAAATTCCCAGAAACTCGTCGGAATTTATGTCTGAACATTTTGTTTTTCCTTCTCTCTCTTCCCTTTACCCCCATAGGTTCTTAAGGTGGTGGATTGCAGCAGTGACTGTGATTCTTCGATTCAGCTTGGACTTGGACTATTTCTTAATCAATGTATTATTTTTGATTTCTGTTCTATGATTATTATGATTTGTGAGGGATATGATTTTTATGGTTTTGTACTTGTATTCCGATGGCTTATGTTTCCATGAGACGGATGTTTTATGGCTCGGACATTATGGTATTTGAAAATGTTAATGCTGTAATTGGTTTAATAATAAAAGTTTGAAAAGTTTTCTGCTACAATTTTATATTTTGTCTTGTCAGTTTTGGCCTCTGTGTTGTATATTGTACCTATTGCGCTTCACAAAACTTAATGCATCCACATATGGATGACATTAAGGGATGTGGGATGTCACATTGCTTGCCCCAAGTTTAGAAGGAAGTAAGGTTGTAATAGTCTGATTGCATTCGTTGTAGTAGTACTCTAGCGATCTACAGAAGAATCATGAAGGTTTAGGTTGACACTTTAATGCTTCGAAAAATAGTTACATTTAAGATAGACAAGTCGAAGTAAAAACCTACAATCAAACTAGTCTCTTAAAGTGTACAATAGTGTTTAAATGAAATCTAAATTCAAGCTGAATGAAATAATCATTGTGGTGACATCGATTTGAGCCGCTTATCTCTATTGCAACCTTGCTGAGTTGAGAGTTTGATCCCTGAGGATCAAGTATATGATCAAGGGCCTCGCTAGTTGTAGTTCTTCGTGAGTGTAGGATGGCTCGAGAACTTCATTTGGAGGGCCCTACTTGTACTTCCTAGACTCTCTCTTGCAGAGAGCATTTTCAGTAGCATCCCTTGGACGGTGACAGTCGATTGTGTCGTAGTCATACACTTCATGGTAAACGAGGTCGAGGGAGTCATTGAGCAGAATGTAATTGTTGCATGAATCTTGACTATCTCCACTGTTCCCTCCTTGAGCCGATTTGTTAAGACCATCTGTACTAGGGTCATCGGAATTTTCTCAAGTTTGTTTAGCTAGGACACTACTTGGCATAGTTCCCTAATATGAACTGTTAGGATGACCACTACGAGTAGCATGATTCCTACGCACCTCCTTTTGGTGCAAGAATTAGTTGGCCTTCTCGTAGAAAGTTTCCGGGATTTTTGGATGTTATCGATTATCCATGTCTCGAAGTCTGAGTCAGGGAGTATGCCCTATGCAAGCTGGACGAGGACGATACAAGGCTCTAGATCTTCAACTACTGCCATGTCATTATTGAGCCTCTCTAAGTACCTTTTCAAGATTTCGTGTGTACCTTGGTAGATGTTTGAAATAGCCAATATGTTTTAAGGTCTAGTCATGTGCATCTAGAATTGTTTGACCAGTCCCCTTGCAAGTTGGTCAAAAGTAGAAATTGTTCTCGGTTGGAGTCGAGAAAACCACAGCAAAGCCATTCCTTCGAGAAAGATTGGGAAGCACTTGGACTTCACGACTCTGTGGCGCAGCCAGAATCCATGTGTCACACATAGTGATTTAAGAAGTTTTGAGGATCTGTCTCTCTCTCGAGTAAAGCATTATTTATGGCATGTTAAAGCGTCTATGCCATTCAGATTTGAGCATGTCCTAAGCGAATGGGCTAGATCTTGCACTGGTTTTCCAGTTGTCATTGACGTAACCCCTTGTCTCTCTCACAATCATACAAACCATGTTAGTGAGTACCAGAGTTTTAATCTCCATTGGATTCCAATGGTCGTGGTCTAACTCCGAGGTGTGCGGCCTAAGATGCCTGCTTGGATGAACATCTTCAGTGTCATTGGATGCATCAACATCCATTCTTCAACTAGAGGAAGCCAGTGAGAAGTAAATTGTGCCTAGTTTGTTTCTTAACACGTAGGCGCCAAGTTTTGTGGAGTGACATGTTGGGCCTACCTTTTCGGGGGATGAGCACTAGTCCCTTGATCTAGACTAGGCCCAAATCGGGAACAGTGTTATTGACGCGTTGCCTCACTGACGGTGATTTTAGCACCATTATGGTTAGTTCTTCTCCATTGGCTTTGGTTTTTATGGAAAGAATGAGATGTAGAGCTCTTGGGGACGTGGTTTAGAGGAGGCTTAGTGCTTCTATTTACTCTATGGAGAGTGATGTCTCATTGAGCAATCTATTGCATCAATTTAAGATTCTGCTTGATTTTTTCATTAAGCCGCCTTTGAGTTTCCTCCAGCTTTCTTGTAAGTTATACCAGCTAAGCTTGAGTGATCGGTGCCTTAAGATCAAGAGATGTTTCCCTATTGGAGGTGGTCTTGGCATTAAGAGGTTGTTGTGGACAAATGCTTCATGGTTTGAATTGGAAGTTCCAGCAATGGTGGTTTTCTCTTTCTTCACCATGAGTATCTAGCTTGGAAGGTCGATCTTCATAGATCTGAGTATTTTCCAACTTAGATGGAAGAATGATGGGGGAAAAGTTATCCTTTCTTGCTCTCCCTTCCTAGCGCGCCAAAATGTTGATGGATGAAATTTGCACAACACACAAAAATTTCCACAATAGTGAAAATAAGCGTAAATGAGGTAAACATGCAGGGAAAACGCAAAAAAAGCCAACTTAGTGTTTATTGTGGTTCGTCTTCTCAAAGCCCCCATCCACTCTAGTAATTTAGCACTTTATTGATCTATTTTCATGAATACCAAAGGTGGGATCTGTATTTTTATCAAAAAGACAAGAGCCATGAGGATCCCAAGTGCCAAAAGTGAGAAGAAGCTCCCAATGTCCAAGAACCCAAGAGAAGATCCATTTCTCGTACCCTAAAGGGGTATTTATAGGTGGGATTTTGGAGCGAAGCTTGGCAGGTGCACGGGAAGGAGTCCACGAAGGCACAGGGTTGAAACCTTTATGTGCTAGGATTGGTACCGACCCTAGGGTCGGTACCAATCCTGAAACATTTGGTGGATTTTTGGGACTTGGGGTTTGGTTGAGCTCTTCTTCAGGCTTTGCTTCGTCTACTATTGAATTCTGGTTGAATATTTCTTGGTGGATCGGGGAATACGAAGGCTTGAAGTTGGATGTGAATTGTTGAAGTTCGGGATTCACACTGACCCTAAAGTCGGCATCGTTCATACTGAACCTGGAAGCACCGAAACTCCAACACTTTGTTGTTTTTCTGTGACTCCGGGAGTTTCACTGACCCTTGATATTTTAGGGATTCGTAACGACCCAGAATGGTTCGGGCATTCCTACCGACCCTGATAGACTAGGAGGATTTATGAGGTATAGGGAGTTGTACGGATCCTGGATAGTCGTTGAGTTGTACCGTCCCAAACATTGGCAGTTCCTACCGATCCCCATTGCCTTAGATTTATTTTTGAGTTGTTTGGGATGTAGGGATTTATACCGATCCCTGGTATAAGTTTATACCAACCCTTAAACACTTAGCAATTTGGGAGCTATTTTTATGAGTTGGGATGACGGTACATGCACGGCTCTGTCTAGGCTTGGTCTTTAGGTGTTTGAATGACACTTGTGAGTCCTTTAGCCATGCAATGGTCAAGTTGTGTTAGCCTGAATTGCTTCTGATAGCCGGACTAAAAGGTCGGGTAACTCTGTGTGTGTGTGTGTGTGTGTATCGAAAGTCTATTTGGACACAAAAATTGACACAAACGGTGGCACAATGTATCTCCACCATAAGATTGCCCCATGATCCCCCCATGTAAACACAAAATGATCCAACAGTCCAGATTGCATATCCCCTATTTTGTGTCTAAATAGCCGCTGCCAGACACACACACACACACACACACACATATATATATATATATATACACACACACACATATATACACCCCCCCCCCCCCCCCCGCGCGCGCACACACACACACACACATATATATATATTATATATATAAGGCACGTTCTATGACACCCTAATTATATAACACCCTATTTGCACCCCTTTTATAACCGCTCGTTTATATTAGAATAAAGTTGGGGAAGGAGAAAGAAAATGGTTGTATGGTGGAAAACATGGTGCCAAAGCAGTGCTAACACTGTTTGGGGTGCCATTGAAAATGCTCGTTCATACACACACACACACACACACACATATATATATATATATATAGAGAGAGAGAGAGAGAGAGAGAAAGTGGCTACTGGAACACAAAATTTGACATAAATTGGAAGACACAATATTTGAACCGTTAGATCAGTTTGTCTTTATGTGAGGGGTCGAAATCAGGGGGTAATATAAGGGTGGAGATTGATTGTATCACCATTTATGTCTAATTTTTTTGTTCATACAGACTATATATATATATTTCAAAATTGGTTCTTTATTAATGATGTTAAAGAACGTCTAGTTGATTCGTCTCCTAAAAAAACCCTGCCAGAGTAGTATGGAAAAAGAGTACGACATCCACTTTATCCATAAACCAGAAAAAAATAAAATAAAATAAAAACATTATTAGCCCATTCTCCTAAAAAAACAAGCCCACCCCAAAGAAACTCGTTTACAACCAAACTCAACCCTTTTTTATATTATTCTTCTTCATCGAGAAAAAGGACCGACTTCCCCAACATTCGGCTTCAAATAGGGGTTTCATTTTACCCATTGTCTAGGAGTTCTATTCCCCAATTTCATAAGATTTGATTTTGAGAGTTGCTGCTTTTGTTTCTCGTCGCCTTCGATTTACATTAAAGGTAAGTGATTTCTACTTGAATGACTTTTTCTCTTTCTATTTTATTCATGCTTCTGTGATTGAAAATTCGATTGTTTCTCTCCTACCAGATGTGATAAGTTGTAATCACTAAAGCTGCCACCGCCAGTTGATTAAGAATTTGATTTTTGGGTGGATATCTCTGCTGGATCTTCTGGATTTCGCAATGGAGAAATAAGGGAGTATCACTATTCTCTATTTTGCCAATTTTAATTTTTATCAGTGCCCATATGTACCAGCTGCAATTGGAAAAAAATGTGGTCAATTGTTTATGTTTGCTCCTCAGATAACACACATTTTTCGTCTCTGTTCATTCCCTATTTTATGAGCTTCTCATTAGTGTTAACTCTCTGTAGTATTATCCTGTAAGCACGACACGACATTTTCTTGCAATTAAATGTATTCCAAATGGCAGGGCACCAGTCAACATTATTATGCCTTTGTTTAGTTCTTTCCCATGTCTGTAAGAAGGAAAAATTATTTGTGTCCAACCATGTCTAGTAATCTTCAACATGATCATCATTAATCTATACTTGATTAATCATTCCTTCTATTTATCTAGTTTCTGTGTATCTTGTTGTGCTCCATTATTTTTCTCGTATAATTTTTGATACATTCTTGTCTTTGCATCCACTTATATGAGTTCCGTCCCATCCAAGTATGTTGACCAAGAATTTGCTGTTAATCCATGGGTCAGTCCATATATTAGTGTTGTTTCCATTTACGATATGTCTGTTGATGCATTGTAGTGCCTCTACTCTGTGTCTCAGCATGTTTTTGAATGTCCATGACATATTGTTGTCTATGTTCATAACCCAAAAATTATTCTTGCTGTAATATTTTCCTTTCATTCATTTGTTCCATAGATTTTCTGCAAAGAATAATTTGGGTATTAGCTTAAGGCTTGCTACTGTTCTTAGCTCATCAAAACTTTTAATGCCAATCCGCCTTCCTCTTTTGGTCTACACAATTTATTCCAAACTATTTTGTGTGTTTTCCTCCCTAAAAAAATCAGCACATAAGCAATCAATTTTATTGATAGTTGTTGTTGGTATATAACACACTAGAAGCCAGTACATCATCATTGGTGTGATGACTGGGTATATTAATTCTGCTCTTCCTACCATTGATAACATGTTACTATACCAACTATCAAATTTATCCAATATAATTTGAAATAGGATGAAACACTCTGAGTAGTGAAGGTAGTCACTAGACATTGGTACACCAAGATATTTAACAGGAAATTGTCCTTCTTGTAGCCCTAAGACCTACAAGATATTCTCCTTGTTATTACAGCTTGTGCTAAAGTAAACTTTTCTCTTAAGTTGATTGAATTTTAAGCCAACGAATTTTTCCATTTTCTTTGACAATTCATGTATGTTGTTTAGAGCTTTTGGCATCTGTAGTAGCACATATCATTATGTCATCTGTGTATAAAAGATGTGAGATACATGGCTG
This sequence comes from Allium sativum, assembly GCA_030737875.1. Taxonomy (NCBI): domain Eukaryota; kingdom Viridiplantae; phylum Streptophyta; class Magnoliopsida; order Asparagales; family Amaryllidaceae; genus Allium; species Allium sativum. Next base: position 911,551,196 of record CM060915.1, read on the forward strand.
TGTGTTATTTATAGGATTGATCTGCTTTCTTCTAACTGCTTCTTCGAGTTTTAAGGACATGAACTCCATAACAATTGTGAAAAGATAGGGAGATAGAGGGTCTCCTTGTCTTATCCCTCTTGTAGATGTAATATAACCCTTGGTATTCCATCTATATTAACAGAAAAAGTTGGTGTGTTGATGCACTCTTTTATCAACTAAACTAGTTGTTGTGGAAAACCCATTTTCTCCATCATATAGCAAATGAATTTCCTACTGACTTTATCGTAAGCTTTTTGAAGGTCCACTTTATGCAGAACTTTTTAGTGCCCTTTTTCTTAAAATTTCTATTCAGCTCATGAGATAATAATATGTTCTCTGCTATATTCCTCCCTGGTATACAAGTTAGATTGAGCTTTAGATTTAAAATGTGGCAAAACATGCTTAATTCTATTACATATTATTTTTGTTATAATTTTATATAAAATGTTGCAGCAAGCAACAAGTCTGTAACCTGAAATGCTTGAAGTTTTTTTTTCATTATTTTGGTATAAGAGTAATAAATGTGTGATTTAAACCTTCAGGCATTTCTGGATTCATGAAAAATAATTATAGCAGAATTTAAGTCATCTTTGATCATATTCCAGCGTATTTTGAAAAACTTAGCTGATAGTACATCTGGTCTTGGCGATTTCTCATCTTTTACTGAAAAAACAGCTTGTTTAATTTCATTCTCAGTAATTTGATTGCTCATGAATTTTCTGCCTTTTTCATTCACCAACTTTCGACAATTAATATCTTCGAATTGCTCACACTCTATGTCTCAGTGTTATACATATCTTTATAGTGTTGAATAGCTTGTTCTTGTTTAACAGCTAGATCATGAATCATATCCTCTCTTTGCTTATCAAGGCTTAATATGACTGTATGTCATTACTTGTATAACAACTAGATCATGAATCATATCCCTCTCTTTGCTTATCAATTTGTTGTTGTAGTCCCCTTTAGTGTGCCAATTTATTTTTGATTTTTTGGATAGCATCGGTATACTGCATATGTAATTGTTTCTTTAGTTTTGCATTAGCCTCCATCATTTCTTCAAAATATAAAGCATCTTCTGACTGTTTGTCCACATGCAACAACTTTTCTATTAAATTGTTTTCCAAATTAATGATATATGCACTGTTCTTTTGTCTTGTTTTGTTCCATGCTTTTAGTTTGGTTTTGACCATTTTCAATTTGTATCTAAATCTTTGCATAGGATTTCCCCAAGGATGGTCTGAACTAATATGTTCTTCATATCATTCCATAATGTGCCACGAGTTAATGTATTTGAATGGTTTGCCTTTGTCATGTACACCATGTGTACACAGTTTTGTGATGATAGGGGTGTGATCACTTGTAGCATTTTTTAGTGAAAATACTGATAGATTTGAGCATTTTTGAAGCATTTCCATATTAATCAGAACTTTATCAATATTTGTTGCGATACCTTTTCTCCTCCAAGTGAAATTATATCCTTGTATCTTTGTTTCAGAAAGACCACATACTGTCATGCAGTATATAAAGTCTCTAATGTGTGAAAAAGGAACAAGGAGTCCTCCTCTTTTATCCTTTGGTTTCAGCACATTATCAAAATTTCCTGCTAGCATCCATGCATCATCAATGTATGCCTGCATATCTATTAGTTGTTGGCATAGCAAATTCCCTGTTTGAAAACAATTTTTTGCATATACAATAGTTAAGTACATGTTAAAACCTCCCTTATTTATGGATTTACAAGTGACTTGTTGAGTACTTTTACTTGTCTCATTCATATGCGACCATCTTTTATCCTACATATACAATTTTCTGCCCTTGGTTCCATAATCATTGTTATGACAACACTTCAATCTTTAATCTGTTTAGACATAAACTTGTCTATCATTTTATTATTTAATTTATTCTCCAATAAACCAACTATGCTTGGTTTATTTTTACTAAGGAAGGTTAATACTTGATTCATCTTGAAATCGGTTATATTAATCCCCCTTACATTTCAATAAATGATTGTCATTTACCTTGTTTTGCAGCCCTTGTCATTCTTTTAGGAGGCTTGTTTTTTCTTTCTTATGTCGGTGTTCCTTTAGATTTTTCTTTTAAATACTCTGGATTGTTCTCTACCATATCATTTCCAATATTTGTTTCCTCTAATTGCTGAGTGTTCTCTTCTATATTTTTTGCAATACTTTCTGTGAACACCGACTCGTTTGGCATTTTCTCCATTTCAGGTGTTTTGCATTTTTTTCCATGCTCTGGTATGCCTCCTCCTCTTCAATATTTAGGACTTCAAATTGACTTGATGTTGATGTGTTATCAGTTCTCATTGCTGGCACTGAAACAAGTGTTTTTCCTATTTTTTTCTGTGCTTCTTTTTCTTGTTGTTCCCTTATTCTAGTCTCACTTTCTTGCATGATTTGTTTGATCTTCTCCTTTATTTCCTTTGTTTGTTTGTCTGCTTCAGTTTGTGTTTTCTTTCTCTGCCATGTTGCCTTTGGTTTGTGAACACATGCCTCTGATTTATGCTCGAATACATTGCAATGCGTGCAACTGTATGGTTTGAACTTGTACATCACTTTAATTCTAGTCATTTCATCTCTATGTGGTTTCACAATGATCTCTTTTTTGTATTTACTTGTAGGATCAATACAAGATTGAGGCCTATGCGCACACGGGCAGGCTGTGAAGGGAAGTCATTATTAGAAGATTAAGATGTACTATTGTTTGAATTTTTGCGTGGAAAAATAATAACGTGTGATCAGTGTTTCAGCATGAAACCAGTGTTCACTGTCGCGTTATGGTTATACCTCTTCCACAGTTTAGCATAGTAATTGTCAACATCTTTGTTTGAGAATATTTTGGTAACCTTTTTTTTTTGCAATAGTTGTATATCTTTATATTTCAGCTTAAGTTTGTCTGGTTAGTTGAACGGAAGGTAAAAAAACTCACTGTTCAGGAATAAAGACTATTGATGGTAGCTAATTGATCAAAATAACACTGTGACGTTGTAGATGAAAACGAATAAGTTGTACAATACAGAAATCATTCAAACTTCTCACGTTCCAACTTTATGCAAGTTTAGGGCATTAAAAATATATATAACAAGAAATTTAAACTGTATACATATATCTCATGTATTTCAAATGCGAGTATGTGTCCATACTAAATATTAAATTTTTTGTACTGAACTAAAATTATTCTTTTTATATTCCCGGTGTTTGAACTATGTACTTTTTTTAATGTATTATATTTTATTAGATTTAGGAAACAAACGACTAGGTAATACAGAAAAACGAAAGAAAACAATCATGCCCATGTTGTACTGTGTCCAATAAATATTGGTCCTTTACGCTGGAAAAATGCCTAAATTTCTCACAATGTTTGATCATAAATACGTAAATACTAATAGAACTGCATTTTTGAAAGCGAGAACAATATTTGAATTCGCAAGTACAAAAAAATACATGCGATTGCTACCCTGAAAGATGGTAAAATTGGATGAGCGTAGAAAAGTAACATCATTTTCTTGGCAAATACATGTTGACAATTATTTCCTCCTTAGCTATTTTAGTGAAAGCACTTAAGAATATAACACGACCAAAGATAATGAGTTTTTACCAAATATCTATATAACTCTAAATCAACTTGATAAACATGCATAATCACAGTGGTACATTGGTGTGACAAACATAGTAAATATATGATTCTTAGTACAACAGACCTAATAAACCTACTAGGGACACATTACTGTGCTCTTGCTCTACGCTCTCACCAAATCTTGGCTCCAAATGCAACCCAGTATGTTGGTGTAATTTGCATTCCTGCATCTGTTCAAGTAGTCTAAAGATACCGAACTACTAATTAAGTTGTTCCTGTTTGCTTTTTTTGCACCTGTGATGTGCGACTTCTGCTTTGTGTCCAGTTTAGATATACCATAGAATCTACGCAAAGTCTAGTCATCATGCTAGGCAGTAGCCATCAAACGCAGCAAATGTTTGACCCATATCTTCATGTCTGCGTCAACCAGCATCGAGATTTTCAGGTAGCAAAACCACAATAGGCCTATGCCATGTTTCATTCAGTCAGTGAGAGTTATCTAAACAAAGCTTATTGAAGTTTAATGGCTGAGTTATACTATTTACAGCTCGGTGTATTCTTATAGGTTAAAAAAAAGTGTATGTCAGAATGAACATGAAGGCACCTTTTAGCGGAAAACTACCATACTCCAAGTTATGGTATAAAATTTATTGTCTAAAAATTATGTATGGTGAACAAAATATTACATAATTTTCATCTAAATTTTATAGAAACATTATATATAAATACAGTATAACAATGCCATATACATATATGAATAAATGGTACAATAGTAACTATGTGAAAACTAACCTTGTAGACCACCTGTTTGTATCAAATGGGCAAACCAATGAGAAACCCGCTCGTTAACCACGAAATAAAGCACAATACCAGAGCCAACAAACTATAAATTCAACACAAATTACAGCTTATCTGGGTTGTTATACAGTTTACTAAATCCTTAAACCGTCAAGCAATGTTAATTATCATCAGAAAATTTCTGGCTGCATTATCGTTTTACATATGTGTCTATAGAGTACGAATTCAGGAAGCTAACCTTGTCCTTCACGTGCTTGGGCGATGTTTATTAAATCCTTTGCATCTTCGTAATGGTGACTGGAAAGAATGCATCAACCTCGCATGGCCACATGTCCACAAACTCATGACAACAGTTGGTGCATGTCATCTACCTTCTTTCAAGTTCTTTTTCCAGTTATGTTCAAACATAACACCAGTCCGCAATCCACTATCGTTTTCGTAATGTCCCACTTTTCCATACAATTTAAGCCAACATTTAACTACCACAGTCAAGCCAAATTATACAGAAAAGAAAAACATTAAGAGAAAGTGTAACACCCCACTCCCGCTATGATCACTCACTAAGGGAATGCCATAGCATCGGTGGAGTATTTTAGTGAATATAGAACAGAAAAATTACAACAAGACAGATATAAATAGTACTTGAAATTTTAAAACATCATCTCATAACAGCGGAAGTAAAACATGTCTGGTTACATCATAAAACCATAATAAAGGTCAAGTACAATATCCATCAAAATAAAGGAATACATAATCCCACTCTCATACAATAGCCAAAACAAAAGAAAAGATAACTGGATAACTGGAGCTTTACATCTATCCAAGCTCCTCAAGACTGGAACAGCAATCCGATCAAGCTCCACTACTGCTAGGATCCACCACAGGACCTGAGGGTTGGGAAAAAGATAAAAACAACGGGGTCAGACATAAGTCTGAGCGAGTCCTATAACTTTAACAATACAATCGTTAAAGTAACCAGAGAAGACATGAACTGATATACGGTAACATATAGGGATAAATGGGTACCCTAAGCAGTCAACTGAACTAAGATAAAGGATAAAGACGCATCTACCCTCCCTAAGGTAAATTACTAAACTGCACCACACCAGTCGTTTCTAACCTAAAGGTTGATCCCACCCAAGGACTTATAAAATTAACTAAATAGTACTTGCGTACCCCTAGGTGACCAAGTAGGCGCCACGGGGCCCTACAATCCACTAGGTGTACACACTATTTCCCCATTTGATCGGCTCCCTAACGTAGATACCCGTGCTGGCCCCACCGTGGGATGTATCATTCCCCAATGTGGCAACCTGATAAAACTAACGGTGCACGGCTTATATCTACTCGATGCAACAACGGCTTACCTACCAGACCGGGCCCACTCACGCATATGAAGCCCGTTGGACTTGCGTTGCCACCGCTAACCCGTTTGCCTCTTATAGTCAAGCCCAGTATGCGTGTCCCGTCCTCGACATGGGTCGAGCCCACAAAGATACGTATGGGTTACTGGTTGAAATGGGCCTCCACAAGCTACCCACCTAAGCTTGTCCCTTTTTCTAGTATATCCCACTTAACCCTTTAATCATGTTTTAATTACATGTTTCATTTCGGTTAAGTATTCTAATCGTATTTTCTATTGCCACCCAAGGCAACCACTAGATTTTCTCATGCCACCCAAGGCACCCACTTAACCCCTCATGTCCCTCTACATGCTAATGTGGTTAAGTGTTTCTTAATTAATTAATTAAGAACGTAACCTTTGTAAAGACCTCTCACATTAGACTGTCTTTTATGACCGCTGGTTAAGCCGGTTGGGTCCGGGCAGCCTTATGTCATAACAGAGTCTAACCTCGTGTCTTTACATTAATTACGTATTTAGTTTGTGCCTAAGACCTCTCACATTGGGCTAACATTTGTAGCAACTGGTTAAGCCGGTTGGGTCCGGGCAGTTTTACGCTACAACTGAGTCCAACCTCGTGTCTTAGTCAATTAATTACACCTAATTAATCACCCTCATAATTTTATATTAATTATCCCTAATTAATCAAGTTTTCTTAACATGGGTAGACCTAACTTAATAGGTAAATTCCCATGGGGTAGACCTAACTCAATAGGTAAATTCCCAACACATAGTATGGGTACACCTAACCAAATAGGCAAATTCCCATACTATGTTTATTTATTTTGTGTTATGCATAATTATATTAATTTCACACAATCTTATTAACTTATGCATTTAATTACCCCATCGTTCCCACGTAATTTCGTTCATGATATAACACATATAAAAGGTGTCATCTTACATATGAATGAACATGTTTCAAAGGTGCCATCTTGCATATTAACAAACACATAACTTGCATATGAACTTGCATAACATGTCACATAACTTGCATATAATATGTCACATAACTTACATATTCATTTTGCATAACAAACTTGCATATTAGCTTATAGACTTGCATAGTGTGTCATCATGAACTTGCATATTAATAAACATGTAACTTGCATATTTACATACATGTAACTTGCACATAAATAAACATGTAACTCGCATATTTACATACATGTAACTTGCATATTAACCAACATGTAACTTGCATATTAACAAACATGTAACTTGCATATTTACATACATGTAACTTGCATACTAACAAACATGTAACTTGCATATTAACAAACATGTAACTTGCATATTTACATACATGTAACTTGCATACTAACAAACATGTAACTTGCATATTAACAAACATGTAACTTGCATATTAACATACATGTAACTTGCATATTAACATACATGTAACTTGCATAGCATATCACTATGAACTTGCATAACATGCATATGATTACATAGCCCACAACTTGCATATTTAGCATCATGCATAACTTACTTCATATTAAACTTGCATAAACTTACATACTCAACATGCATAAACATACATACTCAACATGCATAAACATAAGATTAATGCTAACATCATATCATATGATTTCAAAGCTCATTAACCCACATACAAAACCATAAATCTCATCACATCTCATCTAATTAGTTTACCAAAAGATCATCAAAGTGATAGAAACTCACAACTAGCAACTTTGCACACCAAATGAAGAAGATTAAGATGCTAAGAAGGGATTAGAGGTTGATTAGAGAGTGATTAGCATACAACTCTCTTCATAAAATTAGTGGAGGCCATGAGAGCTAGCATTTTGCCATAGTTTAGTTACTAGGTTTAATTATGAATGAATTAGGGTAGGGTTAGGGTCTTATTTATAGGATTAGAAAGTGTTTTAGGCCCTTAGATTAACCCTAGATTAGATTAGGACCCTTAGATTTAGGAACCCTCTAGAACATAGCCCAAGACTCAGCCAAGACCAAACCTGGTGCACCCAGACCAGCAGGGCCGACACCCTGTGTCGACACCCCTGTCGACAGGGCTGTCGACACCCCTGTCGACACCCCTGTCGACATGGCTGTCGACATGGGGCTAGGCGGGAATTTTTCCCCCTTTCCTCTTTTGGCTCCAAACTTGTTTTTCAAATCTGCTTTTTAAATTTAAACTTCCTAAAACTTCTTTGGGCCATAACCGGGCCATCCGGACTCCGATTCTCGAAAACTCGGACTCTATTTCGCGTATTTTTCCGAGACGAACGCAATGACGCAGCCCGTTTCCCCTGGTTCTTCCATCTGGGATTAATTATATTTTAATTACTAACTATTAGTTTTAATTGAAATTCGGGGTGTTACATTCTCCCCTACTTAAAGGATTTCGTCCTCGAAATCTCTAAGTTAAGAAGAACGTATCCTACCAACCAAACAACCATCTACTAAACCATCAACCACACGCAACCACTATCCTTAGAAACTTCTAATGATGTATGAACATATGCAGAAAGTGTGTGTATATGTCCGTATACTAATGCAAAATCAGGCGGTCTACTGATTCAGTCGACCTCCTTAGTGCAAACCATGATAGTGCCATGCATCCAATATGTATGCGAAACCCTATTGACACATACAAATTTCTACATGTGTGCACAACCATACACAAAAATGCATCATCCATATGATAACACATCCATGATACATCCATCAATCTAACTACCACATCCATTTGTGCGATATGCAACATGAAGTGACTGAGCCGATCTAGTGCCTAATGTGTGTGTATATGCATCCACGAGCAACCACTAGCAAACAATTGCATCCACATGCATCCATCAACCATAACATGTTTCAAACACATGTTTCAACCATAGGTTTTACCCTATCTAAAGGTCAAACGATACTAACGAGAGGACATACCAAAGATAAGATAAGTACTAGACAAGCGATAAGGGAGAAGTTAAAAGACATACTCTCAAAAAGAAATGGATACAAAGAACGCATCTTTGCTTCCGTCTCCCAAGTAGCATTGCTTTCGTCATCTCCCCATTGCACTTTCACTAGCTGGACTTCTCTGTTCCTCAACTTCCTAGTTTCTGACCCAAGGATGCGAGTAGGAGCTCGTCGAATCGTCGCATCACGCTCTACCTCTACATCTCTAAGCAAGCTCGGCTCTACCACCTCCGCGGTCTCATGTAAGCACTTTCTCAAATGTGATACATGGAATACATCATGAACACCACTAAGTCTGTCGGGCAACTCTACCCTATATGCCATCCGTCCAATCCTTTCCTTAATAGGAAATGGCCCAACAAACCTTGGTGCTAACTTCCCAACGGACCCAAAGCGAACAACATTTCTCATCGGAGATACTTTGACAAAAACCATGTCCCCAACCTCAAACTCAAGATCCGTCCTTCTCCGATCCGCATAAGATTTCTGTCTATCTTGCGCTCCCTTCATCCTTCTTCGAATCAAATCAATCTTCTCTGAAGTCTCTCTAACCATATCCGGCCCAAGCAAGATCTTATCCGTAGATTCCCACCAACATGTAGGAGATCGACAAGGCCTTCCATAAAGAGCTTCGAAAGGAGCCATACCAATACTGGACTGAAAGCTGTTATTGTATGCGAACTCCACCAAAGGAAGATGTTCTTCCCATGTACCTCCAAAATCCAAGATACAAAGCCTCAAAAGATCTTCTAAGATACGGTTCACCCTCTCGGTCTGACCGTCCGTCTGAGGATGATATGCGGTGCTCAAACACAACTGAGTCCCTACCGCCTCTTGCAAACTTCTCCAAAACTCACTAGTGAAGATAGGATCTCGATCACTCACAATGCTGGATGGTACGCCATGCAATCTAACAATCTCTCTAACATAGACTGAAGCAAGCCATGGAGCGGTCCTCTTACTCTTCACGGGTATAAAATGGGCACTCTTGGTAAGTCTGTCCACCACAACCCAAATTCCCGTATTGCCCTTCCTCGATCTTGGTAACCCGTCGATGAAATCCATCGAGACACTATCCCACTTCCACTGCGGAACTTCCAATGGGTGTAGCAACCCACCGGGTTTCCTTTGCTCCGCTTTAACTTGTTGGCACACTAAGCATCTAGCCACATACTCGGCTACATCTTTCTTCATACCGGCCCAGAAGAAAACTCTCTTCATGTCTTGGTACATTTTGTCTCCACCGGGATGAATAGTCATTCTTGAACGATGTGCATCATCCAAAATAGCCTTCTTCAAACCCTCATCTTGCGGTACACAAAGTCTACCGTCTCTATGCAACCATCCCTTATCATCTATGGTATATCTACCCAAATGGCTGGACGACTCCCCTCTTATAAGCTTCTCTACCAACTCAACCAACTGTGGGTCGTCTCGCTGAGCCTCGCCAATCCATCCCAAAAGGGTAGGTCTAACTTCCAAGGATGCCAACAAACCAGGTACAAAATCAACAGAAGGTCTGAAGTCAAACAAAGAAAGAAACTCCAAGCTTCGTCGTTCTACGAACAATGGACTTAAAGATAGCCTTTTTCTACTCAAGGCGTCTGCCACCACGTTACCCTTGCCAGGGGTATACGCTATCTCAAAATCATAGGATGCTAAGAACTCCATCTACCTTTGCTGTCTTAAATTCAAATCCTTCTGAGAGAATAAGTACTTCAATGATTTATGGTCGGTGAACAACTCGAATCTCTCACCAAGAAGATAATGGCGCCAAGACTTAAGTGCGAAAACAATCGCGGCCAACTCTAGATCATGGGTAGGGTAATTCTTCTCATGCACTCTCAATTGTCTCCCTCCATAGGCTATTACCCTTCCCTCCTGCATCAAGACTGCGCCTAATCCTGTCCTACAAGCATCGGTATAAACAACAAACGGCTTACTCCCATCTGGAAGCACTAAAACTGGAGCGGTGGTCAAAGCTCTCTTTAACCGTCGGAAAGCATCATCACAATCTACATCCCATGAGAAAACCAGATTCTTCTTCGTCAAGCGGGTTAATGGGGCTGATATCTTCGCGAAGTCTTTGATGAACTTCCTATAATATCCTGCCAACCCCAAGAAACTTCTTACTTCGGTAGCATTTCTGGGAACTTTCCAATCCTGGATAGATACTATCTTTGCGGGATCCACAGCTATCCCTTCCTTAGAGACCACATGCCCTAAGAATCGCACTTCTCTTCTCCAAAAATGACATTTAGAGAATTTAGCTTTAAGACTATGTGCTCGAAGAGTCTCCAACACTTCCTTGAGATGTAAGGCATGCTCTTCTTCACTCTTGGAAAAGACCAAGATGTCATCCACAAAGACTACTATGAACTTATTCAGATACTTTCTGAACACTCTACTCATTAGATCAACAAAGTATGCAGGGGCGTTTGTCAACCCAAATGGCATCACTAGCCACTCATAAAAACCATCCGGAGTCCGGAAAGCAGTCTTCTCTATACTGTCCTCCGCCACTCTCAACTGATGAAACCCTGTAGCTAAATCCATTTGCGAAAACACTGAGGCGCCAACCAACTGATCAAAGAGATCATCTATCCTCGGTAATGGGTGTCTATTCTTCTTTGTGAGCTTATTAAGTTCCCTATAATCCACACAAAGTCTGAGGGACCCATCCGCCTTCGTGGCAAACACTACTGGAGCTCCCCACTCCGATATACTTCGCCTTATGAACCCCTTCTCAAGCAACTCCCCTACTTGCTTATGAAGTTCTCTTCTCTCACGAGGAGCCATATGGCGCACTGGCAAAGACACTGGTTTGGCATTATCCACCAAATAAATTCGGAAATCTATCTCCCGCTTCGGAGGCAAACCCTTTACTTCTTCAAACACATCCGGATATTCCCGGACCACTTTGACAGAACGCAAACTCTCGACCGAAGCATCGAGCGATTCAAGATAACTTAGCAAAACAGATTCCATGGGATTACAAGAGATCTCGAGAGTATTACCCAAGCGGGTCATAAGCCTGACAACTCTCCTTTCACAATCAAGAACGGCACCATTACTGGATAACCAGTCCATGCCCAAGATCAGCCCATAGCCCGTGAAGCCCAATACAAAAGCATCACATCTAAACTCAACGCTAAGTATAGAAATCTTCAAACCCAAACATATCATAGACAGATATATAGAGCCCCCAATTGGGTTTGAAACAACCAAGGGATCATCAACTAGACTGGTGTCTAAGTGCAGTGACTCAACTAACGATGATGAGATAAAAGAATGCGATGCGCCAGAGTCAAACAAAGTACGAACTGGATGATCAAACAGAAAAACCAGACTTTCAACGGAAATAGTTCTACCTCTCTGCTGAATCGGTGGAACTGAGAGAACCTGAACTTGCCCCCCTGACTGAGGTGGTGCTATAAGAGCTTGCACCTGACCTCCTGAGGTAGACCCCGTCTTCTGCCCCTTCTTTGGGCAGTTTTTCACAAGATGCCCTGCTTCACCACAATGAAAGCAACCGGTCTTCTTCTTTTTGCGACAATCCTTACTAAGGTGTCCTGGTGTTCCACAATTGAAGCACTTCTTCTTCGTCTTCTTTTTGTCACCATTGCCTTTTCCGCCCTTGCCTTGTTGTTGTTGTTGCGGTTTCTTCTGATCCCCCTTTTTCTCTGGTGCCTTAGAATTCTTATCATCCTCATGCATAAGTGCCATGTAGACAAGTTTCTCAAAGGTGGCCCCCATAGGAATGTGAGTCATAGCTATTCCTTGCAATGGTTCGTTCAAGCCTCTAACGAACCTCAAAGCCTTCTTCTCCGGTGTATTCACCAACTCTATGCCAAACCTTGCTAATTGATTGAATTTGTTGACATATTCTTTCACCGTGAGATTCCCTTGCTTCAAATTCAAGAACTTCTCCATAAACAGATTCTCTTCCGCCCTTGAGAGAAACTTAGCCCCAAACCTTTGCTTAAAATCTGCCCAAGAGTCAACCGGGCGTTCTCCATTAGTGACCTCCCACCAGAATGAGGCCTCTCCCTTCATTAACCAAGCCGCCAACTTGACTTTCTTTCCTTCTTCCACTTCAAAGATATCTAGCAACTCTTCCACTTCCTTAAGCCAATCTCTAGCCTCTACGAAAGTCTCTGAACCTAGAAAAGGTTTTCCTCCTATAGCCTTGAACTCCTTGCAAACCTTAGCAAAATTATCCACTCTAGGCTGAGGAGGAGGAGCGGTTGTCTCTGGTGTAGTAGCATTGGCCGGACCCGCAGCCGCGGCCCTAGCCTCTTGCAACCTCCTATACCATAGTGGTATAACTAAACCCTCCGGGATGTTAAGATCTTCAGCCATGCTGAAACGAAAGAGGAAAGATTCAAAAAGGAGATTCCGAAAGATAAAGATATGGCTATTGGGGATTATGCTTTTCTTTTTCAAAAACTTTTTCTCTTAGAAGACATGCTTTTGAAAATACTCTCTTCGAAAATACTCTTAGAAAATAGTTTTTTTTTTCTCAAAAATTTTATCTGTTCCGGTAACCTTAAGCTCTGATACCACGTGTAACACCCCACTCCCGCTATGATCACTCACTAAGGGAATGCCATAGCATCGGTGGAGTATTTTAGTGAATATAGAACAGAAAAATTACAACAAGACAGATATAAATAGTACTTGAAATTTTAAAACATCATCTCATAACAGCGGAAGTAAAACATGTCTGGTTACATCATAAAACCATAATAAAGGTCAAGTACAATATCCATCAAAATAAAGGAATACATAATCCCACTCTCATACAATAGCCAAAACAAAAGAAAAGATAACTGGATAACTGGAGCTTTACATCTATCCAAGCTCCTCAAGACTGGAACAGCAATCCGATCAAGCTCCACTACTGCTAGGATCCACCACAGGACCTGAGGGTTGGGAAAAAGATAAAAACAACGGGGTCAGACATAAGTCTGAGCGAGTCCTATAACTTTAACAATACAATCGTTAAAGTAACCAGAGAAGACATGAACTGATATACGGTAACATATAGGGATAAATGGGTACCCTAAGCAGTCAACTGAACTAAGATAAAGGATAAAGACGCATCTACCCTCCCTAAGGTAAATTACTAAACTGCACCACACCAGTCGTTTCTAACCTAAAGGTTGATCCCACCCAAGGACTTATAAAATTAACTAAATAGTACTTGCGTACCCCTAGGTGACCAAGTAGGCGCCACGGGGCCCTACAATCCACTAGGTGTACACACTATTTCCCCATTTGATCGGCTCCCTAACGTAGATACCCGTGCTGGCCCCACCGTGGGATGTATCATTCCCCAATGTGGCAACCTGATAAAACTAACGGTGCACGGCTTATATCTACTCGATGCAACAACGGCTTACCTACCGGACCGGGCCCACTCACGCATATGAAGCCCGTTGGACTTGCGTTGCCACCGCTAACCCGTTTGCCTCTTATAGTCAAGCCCAGTATGCGTGTCCCGTCCTCGACATGGGTCGAGCCCACAAAGATACGTATGGGTTACTGGTTGAAATGGGCCTCCACAAGCTACCCACCTAAGCTTGTCCCTTTTTCTAGTATATCCCACTTAACCCTTTAATCATGTTTTAATTACATGTTTCATTTCGGTTAAGTATTCTAATCGTATTTTCTATTGCCACCCAAGGCAACCACTAGATTTTCTCATGCCACCCAAGGCACCCACTTAACCCCTCATGTCCCTCTACATGCTAATGTGGTTAAGTGTTTCTTAATTAATTAATTAAGAACGTAACCTTTGTAAAGACCTCTCACATTAGACTGTCTTTTATGACCGCTGGTTAAGCCGGTTGGGTCCGGGCAGCCTTATGTCATAACAGAGTCTAACCTCGTGTCTTTACATTAATTACGTATTTAGTTTGTGCCTAAGACCTCTCACATTGGGCTAACATTTGTAGCAACTGGTTAAGCCGGTTGGGTCCGGGCAGTTTTACGCTACAACTGAGTCCAACCTCGTGTCTTAGTCAATTAATTACACCTAATTAATCACCCTCATAATTTTATATTAATTATCCCTAATTAATCAAGTTTTCTTAACATGGGTAGACCTAACTTAATAGGTAAATTCCCATGGGGTAGACCTAACTCAATAGGTAAATTCCCAACACATAGTATGGGTACACCTAACCAAATAGGCAAATTCCCATACTATGTTTATTTATTTTGTGTTATGCATAATTATATTAATTTCACACAATCTTATTAACTTATGCATTTAATTACCCCATCGTTCCCACGTAATTTCGTTCATGATATAACACATATAAAAGGTGTCATCTTACATATGAATGAACATGTTTCAAAGGTGCCATCTTGCATATTAACAAACACATAACTTGCATATGAACTTGCATAACATGTCACATAACTTGCATATAATATGTCACATAACTTACATATTCATTTTGCATAACAAACTTGCATATTAGCTTATAGACTTGCATAGTGTGTCATCATGAACTTGCATATTAATAAACATGTAACTTGCATATTTACATACATGTAACTTGCACATAAATAAACATGTAACTCGCATATTTACATACATGTAACTTGCATATTAACCAACATGTAACTTGCATATTAACAAACATGTAACTTGCATATTTACATACATGTAACTTGCATACTAACAAACATGTAACTTGCATATTAACAAACATGTAACTTGCATATTTACATACATGTAACTTGCATACTAACAAACATGTAACTTGCATATTAACAAACATGTAACTTGCATATTAACATACATGTAACTTGCATATTAACATACATGTAACTTGCATAGCATATCACTATGAACTTGCATAACATGCATATGATTACATAGCCCACAACTTGCATATTTAGCATCATGCATAACTTACTTCATATTAAACTTGCATAAACTTACATACTCAACATGCATAAACATACATACTCAACATGCATAAACATAAGATTAATGCTAACATCATATCATATGATTTCAAAGCTCATTAACCCACATACAAAACCATAAATCTCATCACATCTCATCTAATTAGTTTACCAAAAGATCATCAAAGTGATAGAAACTCACAACTAGCAACTTTGCACACCAAATGAAGAAGATTAAGATGCTAAGAAGGGATTAGAGGTTGATTAGAGAGTGATTAGCATACAACTCTCTTCATAAAATTAGTGGAGGCCATGAGAGCTAGCATTTTGCCATAGTTTAGTTACTAGGTTTAATTATGAATGAATTAGGGTAGGGTTAGGGTCTTATTTATAGGATTAGAAAGTGTTTTAGGCCCTTAGATTAACCCTAGATTAGATTAGGACCCTTAGATTTAGGAACCCTCTAGAACATAGCCCAAGACTCAGCCAAGACCAAACCTGGTGCACCCAGACCAGCAGGGCCGACACCCTGTGTCGACACCCCTGTCGACAGGGCTGTCGACACCCCTGTCGACACCCCTGTCGACATGGCTGTCGACATGGGGCTAGGCGGGAATTTTTCCCCCTTTCCTCTTTTGGCTCCAAACTTGTTTTTCAAATCTGCTTTTTAAATTTAAACTTCCTAAAACTTCTTTGGGCCATAACCGGGCCATCCGGACTCCGATTCTCGAAAACTCGGACTCTATTTCGCGTATTTTTCCGAGACGAACGCAATGACGCAGCCCGTTTCCCCTGGTTCTTCCATCTGGGATTAATTATATTTTAATTACTAACTATTAGTTTTAATTGAAATTCGGGGTGTTACAGAAAGAAGTTAGAGGGCAAGAAAAAGATAAGATAGAAGGATTAGAATAGAAGAAATAAGAAGAACCAACACCGAATCAGAGTTTCACATCGCAACCGAATAAAATATAATACAAAAATAAATCTTTATTAAAAGATTGAAAAAATAATATATACTTACAATCATTAGAGTACTGCAATATCTGGGTAGTTATAACAAACTGTCCTCATATACAACACACAGCGGGATAATATTATATATATATATATATATATATATATATATATATATATCATACGTTTGGGCTCCTCCAGCTCGTTTATGAACTTCCCCACATCCGATAATCTAAACCTGCACACTCGGGGTGACCCGAGACATTACAAATGCCACAGATTAGTTTGGTGAACCAGCGTGAGTAAAACCAACTAAGTTTATAGATAACATCCATATTGCTTGACTTTGAAAATCTTTTGAAAGAAAAGGTAATAATAAGACCAGTCCACACATAAACACGGACGGTTTTTACCTTACTATGAATAAACTATTATTTTGAAATCAATACTATTCTGATATTATAATAGTGATGTACATCGAGTAAATAACTAAGTAGCAGAATGCTTGCATCTCACGCTCTACATATATATTATAAAATAAAAAACCGTGGGGCTCTTATTGGAGATTGGATTCCAACTATAACAAGGTATGGGATCACTTTCGATCAGTGTACCCTAAAGGGGATACAATGGGGTTCAACAAGAACGTCTTTCAACCCTGCCACACATGACTGCCCACTCATTTAGCTTGAGTGCAGCGAATGTATTATCACCCTCAGGTTTTAAGGGCCCACCTCACATCCGGGAGATACAGAATCGAAAGAAGAACAAATAAGGAATTTCTCTAGATTGGTGATAATACACCCTGCTTGGGTATGACCACCTAGCCATGCTGCCTGCCCAATTTTGTCATTACCCGGTTGATGAGGCTTGAGGCTACGTTTTCCTTTTTAGAACAGCACATCATTTTGAATGCCACATCGTCAAATCCATCAGAATCACTGATTGACGTCCACAAAAATACACTGGGTACGTTTGAAGAAATCAATGTACGTGACCATGAGGAAGTACTCAGACATTCATCCATACAAGTCATCCGGGAACATGATGAACTGAAGGCACCCTCCTACTGCATCCAAGGAATCACCCAACAGATCAATAGTGAGAAGTCCTTGCAATCCGCAGATTCCAACCACAACAGAATAACAGTACATCTCTGGTTAAACATTAAAAAAAACATATTTTTATAAAATTCTTTTGTCATTTTAAAACAGGGGTAGTTAACCAGAGATCTTAAGTAATCCTTTCGCTTATGAAGATCCACGGTCTTCAAGTGCTCCGTCTTCTATCTTCAACATTGCGTATTTGCTAATCTGAATGGTTTTCGAATATAAATTCAATCTCAGTCTTTCCGTACTAATAACGGCTTAGGCCAGATTTTGATAGTCGGTTATTTAACTATCAAGATAAACAATCATTCACCCATAAAAATAAAATGGACTCACTGGTTCAGTACACAGTGTCACTTGGCCTCTTAACTTAACCATTTGTAAATCAACTACTAAATCTTTAATCTCAACACATTTACTTAGTTCAAAATTATATCCATTTCTTTCTAAAACATCTTCCAGTATTTTATACAAGCCCAGATAAATAGAATCCTTTATAAAATGTCGTATAAGTTTTTTCAAACTTACTTTGGTTTGCCTCACAAAAACTCCCTTTCGTATTCCAATTATTCAAATTATCAAGCTTAACTCACTTTATCGATTCAATCTATTTATGTTCTTATCTCAATTTCATTATTTATCACTTAAAATCTTTAAATACCATTTAGTCTTTCTTAAGTTTTAAACTCGAATAATAAACTTGCTTCGATTCTTGAAAATCTTTTACAATATTGATCCCTTTCCAACTTACCTTTATACTTTGCTTATTTAAACTTACTTATAAAATTGGATAACAATAAATATTTATTTATCCTTTAATGAAACTTATATTTAAAATAATACATATAAATAGATTTAAAAAATATCTATTTTCAGTTGTAAAATAAATTCCATAACTTTACTCAATTGATGGTAGATCACATTTATAAATTATTCATTCTTTGGCCATCCACTTCTATTTACTCAACCAATTATCCATTGGTTTATCATAACAACAGACAATCAACATTCAATTCAATAGCTCAACAGTTCCTAATAAATAACATTCAATATATTTGAGGAATCCGGTTGGACCCCTCCAACCTGTCCTTCCCTGCATCAAAACGATATCATGTTGGACATAAACAAACAGTTTAATAATCAACAACTAATTAACAACACCCAAACAAACATCTAATTATTTACCTAATACTTTTATATTATTATTAACGTAACCCATCAAGGTAAATTACCTTGTTTGGAAATCTAATCGTTGAAATAACAATTTAATTCTATTAAATTAAACAAATGTTTAATTTAATGAAAGAATATTAAATATTCATCATCCAGGAAAATAATTATCACATCATCAATCATTAGTAACCATTGCACACAAATTAAAAAACCCGACATATATAAGTGGGTTAGAACTGAGTGAGTTGAATTCACCATGGGTTTCCATCTGACGTTGAAATAATTTGTTTTAATTAAATTAAACAAGCGTTTAATTTAATTGAAACCTCCAACTGCGCCCAACTCAGATCCAAACTAGCTCAAAGATGTTACGTCCATTGGAACAGTTCTATCATCATTTTGTATATCCCCTTTCTCTTAACAATTGAAAACGTTACCAAATTTATATGCATTGGTTTAAATTAAAATTTATTATATCTTAAATAGAGTTAACCGCATTATTATATATTTAGGCCACGGTCGATTGCATTTCAGAGAACGGACCACGTTATATTTCTACAATTGGCATTCATAAACCGATTTACATTAATAAATGAGAACTCCATTAATTTGCAATTGATTTATAAATAACTGATGATATAAAGTACAAAAATGTCTTTCCATCTTAAGTTCTATAACAATTTAATAGTGTGATTTATTTTCTAGTGTATGCACATAATTTCTCTCCTTCTAATGTGTATACACATCTAACTTTTTCTCTCTTTAATCAATTAGTTAGTCCACTGTCAGATTCATATCCTTCTACGTTGGCCACTAGATTGCTTGTTCTCATTTTAACTCAATTAATGCAAAAAAATCTCAAACTAATAGGTTACTTACGACTATTTAGTTGTTCTAAGCTATTTTATTAACCCTTTAATAGCTTAAATTTTGTAGTAGATCATCGCATGCTTTTAATAGACCATCAAGAACATATCGTTCTGTGTGTTGCCATGAGGAATGTAACAAAAATAATGGTACATGCACACTATTTCAGACTGTCGTATTGTATTTCACCACAGCAATGGTTAGGTATTTTTATCGTCTCCGTTACTTGGCCACGTATATAAACTAGTGTACATATATATAATTAACTAAAAGAAACTTTACATAAGTTAATTAAACGTGATTAAGGCTCTACGAATTATACCGGCACTGTTCATCTATCTCCCTGTTCCAGAGGAATCGCGTTTCCACCTTCGCTCTCACTGTCTAGCGAGGCTTCACCGTGCAGAACACTCTCCGTCCACGTCCACTAGAACGTAAGAGCACAACCAACAATGGCTTGTTCACTTACTAAACAAGCCACGGAGCAACCAGGTGTGGCTTGTTCACTCACCCGTGGCTGGTCTGTGGCTAGTTTTGAGCTCCTCCATGGCTGGTTCACCCAACAGAGGCTGGTTCTTATAACGGCAAACTGTTTGCCGTTATAAGATTATAACGGCAAACACTTTGCCGTTATAAGATTATAACGGCAAAGTGTTTGCCGTTATAATCTTATAACGGCAAACAGTTTGCCGTTATAAGAACTAGCCGTTGCAACCCCAACGGCTAGTTCACTTCCTCCCTATAAACCACCCTACCTCCTTCTTCTTCCTCCTCCACACAACCACTCCACCTTCCCAACTTCTTCATCAAC
Source organism: Allium sativum (assembly GCA_030737875.1). Classification (NCBI taxonomy): domain Eukaryota; kingdom Viridiplantae; phylum Streptophyta; class Magnoliopsida; order Asparagales; family Amaryllidaceae; genus Allium; species Allium sativum. The sequence goes on from CM060915.1 coordinate 911,571,792, forward strand.
AAAATGTCTTCGTCTGCACCCAAGCGAAGCGGAAAAAAAACCATAAACAAGAAACTCATGTCCCAACCGCACTCGTCATCGTATGCGATGCAACGGTCAATCCAACAACAGCAATCGTTGCAGCCATCTCACGAATATGGCTACTCGCCGTATTCAAATTATCCATACCGTCCACCGTACCAACCGCTCGATCATCCTAATTTTTCTCCCATCCAATCGTCCGTCCCGCCACAGTTTTACCAACGACGGCCCGGGGTAGGCGTGTACGACGATCATTCGTCGTATATGTCAATGATGATGCAGACCGAGCAAAGTCAACAACCTCACCTAACTCCGCAACAGACCGAAGTTCGTGACCGCGAAGCGATGCAAAATCTGCAAAGACAGTTTTCGTATGGGTATGTCTCTCCTACTACCGAAGAAAATGTTGGGACTTCTACGGAGGAGGAGGAGGAAGATGCAAATGAGGAAGTAAATGTTACAAATTCTGAAGAATTGAATGAAGAATACGTTGCACCTATCAGTCCCGAATATAACCAAAAGAAGAAGAAGAAGGTGAAGTCTTTAAGGAGCATTTTCAGTAAACGACACCAAACCGAAGTTGAATCGGAGCCGAATCACGGAATAGAAGATATTGAGGATGATAATGCTGAAGGGGAAGATATACCAGCGGATGGAAGAAGAAAACAATGTAAGTTTACTTCCGAGCAGTACGTTTCACTTGCTAAATCGTGGATACGCATTTCACAAGACAGCATTGTTGGAAATAATACGAAAGGTGAGAAATTTTGGGAAAGAGTAGCAGAGTTCTACAATTCGTTGGAAGCGAGGAATAGAACATGGGCATCACTTAGAGGCGGTTATAGAGTTATGAATGCCGCGTGTCAGAACTATCTTACAATACTGACAGCCTTGGAGAACAGACAGCAAAGCGGTGCTGCACCTTATGACGTTGTAAGTAGCGTAGATTACTTTGAAAAATAACTTACTATACTATGATCGATTAGTTAGAAATGACATACGCTCATACAATATCCACTTTGTGTTACAGATTGAAGAGTCACGAAAGGCCTACCAGCAAAAGTATGGTCATCCATTTAAATTCCAAGACTGTTATGAGCTTCTATCTAGGTTGCCGAAGTGGAAGAACCCCAGCAACTTCATGTTTGAGCAGCAGAACAAAGCTAGAAGGATGAACTACTCTGATTCTAGTCTAGGAAGTGGCCCGAGTTCGCAAGAAAGAAACCCTTTATTTGGAAGTAGTGATGGACGACCTGTCGGCAGATCCAAGGCAATTCAGCTGGAGCAACGAGGTGTAGAGTTTGCTAGATTTATGGAAACAATGGAGAGTTCATCTAAGGCAACAAAAGAGCATAGAGCTCGATTTTCGGTGGAAAGAAACCGTAGCGACGAAGATTTCCAAAAGGCAGTTAGGGATGATCGAGAGCTCCGCAGACAAGAACATGCGGAGAAACAAGCCATGGAAGAAAAGAAGCTGGAGGAGCAGAAAGCTTTGGCGCGAGAGAATAATTATGTTAAAATGATTACATGTGATTTTAGTAAGCTTACCCCTCTACAGCAAGAACTAGTAGCCGAGCAGATTGGAGAGTATAGAAAAAACAAAGGAAGCAGAAGCGGAAGCGTTAGTGGCTCGTATATGGACTAGCTATGTATGTTGGGTTAAGTTGTAATATGATTGTGAACTGTTTGTAGTATTTATGTGCTGGTGGGTGTTTATGTACTAGCTATATATGTTGGGGTGAGTTGTAATATGATTGTGACCTGTTTCTAGTATTAATGTAGTAGTTGTTGTTTATGTACGAGCTGTATATGTTGGGTTGAGTTGAAATAATGATACAATCTACAATATGATTGGAAACCACATTTATTGACTCAAGTACGCACTGATAGATAGTTCAAATGATACATAGTACACGACTACACGCTGATACATAGTTCTAGTACCAACTACTGATTCCGACTATTCCTTCCTTTATGCGCCCACAAATGTTCCACCAACTGGTCACGCAATTGGAAGTGTGCAGCTTGATCTTCAATGTGTTGAACCATATCAACATATTCTTCCATTGAGTTTACATCTTTATGGGGTTTTGCATTTGAGCCCGTAAACATGTCAGGATAATTAGACTTTTGATTCTTATATCCGCCTCTTTCAGACTCCACAATCATGTTATGTATTATTATACAAGCATACATGATTTCTGAAAGCACTCTTGCATCATGAAAACGAGTAGGATTTCGTAAAATATGAAATCGGGCTTGTAAAACACCAAACGTACGTTCGATGTCCTTTCTATAGCTAGCTACTTTTTCAGTGAAATACCTTTCTTTATCATTTGATGGAACTTTGTACCCTTGCATCAAAGTTCTCCACTTTGGGTATATTCCATCGACTAGGTAGTACCCAGTTTTGTGTTCGATATTACCAAGTTTATATGAAACATCTGTTGACAATCCGTTAGCAAGTTCTGTGAAAAGATATGATTGTTTTAAAACATTTATATCATTCAATGAACCTGGGACTCCAAAAAAAGCATGCCAAACCCATAAATCGTCTGTTGCTACTGCTTCAAGGATCATTGATGGCACTTTCTTATGTCCGGTGAACATTCCTTTCCATCCCGTTGGGCAGTTTTTCCAAGCCCAATGCATGCAATCTAAACTTCCAATCATACCTGGAAATCCTCTGGCTTCTGCCCTGCGTAGTATCCTGGTTATATCGTTAGGTCCAGGCGTCCGTAGATACTCCTTCCCAAACTCTGCAACAACTGTTTTACAGAATTCTTTCAGACACTCTATTGCTGTTGATGCTGCGATTCTGAAATATTCATCCATTTGATCGCCAGATGTTCCATAGCTTAACATCCTCAACGCCGAGGTGATTTTGATGTGTGGTGAATGGCCGATTTCTTGTGCTCCGTTCAGTCTATAAGTGAAATATGGATTTGACTGGTGAAGTTTAAGATATATTTTTGAGAAAATAGCCGGACTCATACGGTAACGACGGCGGAACAAAGTTATATCAAAGGTTGGATTGTCGATGAAGTAATCCCTCATTAGTCTTTCATGTCCATCCTTGTAGTCTCTCTTATACCGTCGGTCAATCCGGCCATGCATGCTACCCCGATGGTTGCTAGTTGAGCCTTCAGCGAAATAATTGGAATACGCAACCATTGCGTGCTGTTCCAGCTCCTCCTCCGTCTCTTGCTCCACTTCTAGTTCGGAATTATCAGTTTGATTCTTCTTGTTTTTGTAGTAATGGTAGTATAGATTTGGATCCATTGCTTGCTTTTTTATAAGTTGAGTTTCGTTGTTATCTCTAAGCGTATCCGAACGAGAGATATATATAAGCAGGGATGGTAAACTAAATATCTCTGACATAGAGTACATGTAGGCAATAATGGGTGGCAATAATGGTTCCAACATGATGGTTCTGTCATTGAGTAGTCAATTCGGATAGTTGTTGTGATGTGAAAGGTTGGCACTAAATGGTTGGCAATAATGGTTCTGTCATTGAGTACTCAATTCGGACTGTTGTTGTGATGTGAAAGGTTGGCACTAATTGGTTGCCAATAATGGCTCTGCCATTGAGTAGTCAATTCGGCCAGTTGTTGTGAAGTGAATTTTGGACATTTAAAATAGAATATTTTAAATAATATCGACGAGAAATTTATTTTGAATATAATTCGAACGTATATATTATATACGTCGTCGTTAGAATATAAATAATTATATATAATTATAAATAGAATTGAAAATGGCGCGGTAGTTCGATAATTCGATTTCAAACTTCAATTGAATGTACCGGGTGCAAAACAATCTGGATTTTAGTGAAACCAAAAACATTAGGATCTAATCGAGAATATCTTTCCAACGAATCCGAAAAATCAAGATTTCATAGCGGGAATCAAAAGATATGTCCAATTGAAATGGTTAAAGCACTGGTGGACGACCCATTTTTCGTTCTGCAATGATGTGACTGGACAATGTAGAGAATCTAACATAATATCACGAGGTTAATAGTACATGCCAACATTTCTTGTGATGGCACCATTTATCGTGCTGCAATGATGTGACCGGACACTGTAGGGAATCTAACGTAATATCATGAGATTAATAGTAAATGCCAACATTTCATGTGATGGCACCATTGAAATAGTTCATACAGACACAACAACTGACGATAGTACATGCGAACTAGCTCAATCAAAGCATGGAGTAGGAATTAGTAACTTCATTAAAATGCATTTTACGTTTAGTCTTACGGGCGTCGCCTGATGTTCAATCGCAATTGCTCATTATCACTTCGAACACGTCTATTTTCCCGTTCGAGTTCGTTACAATATGCTATTCCCCGAGGACACAAAGGTTGGTCTATCCATTCCGTGTAATTGCAACCATTTGGAAAGGCTGGGCATCGCTGAATGCGCCGACCTATATTGTTTCCCTCTGCTTGAACCACAACTTCAACCGCGTACCCGCAGTAGCAATGAACTGGATAGGAATCAACTATTTGTTCCTGCAGTGGTACACGAAAGAACTCTGCTTCCTGAGTTGACTGAGTGACAACTTGTTCAGATGATACTTGAACAGGTGGGACTTGAGTTTCATATGGAGGTTGAACGTTCAGCTGTTCGTACGACGGTTCAGTTTGCGGTCTAATTTGGTTTAGGAACTGAAATTCGTCTTGAAGCTCCTGTAGCCTCATTTCGTTGTACGCCTGTTCCTCGGAGTCTATAGAAGATGACCACGAAGACATCTTCAGTGAGTTCTAATAGAAGGATGTGCTCTAAGAATGAGAACGAAGGTGTTTGAGTGCGGTAAGTTGTGACTAAGTAACAAATGTATATATAGCTGCAATATTAGTTATGGTGTGAATGGTCACTAGCTACACTTTGCGATTTTCAAAGCTTGTGTAGGTAAACAAACAAAATACTGATGTAACCGGTCACTGGTACGACTGTAGGGAACACTGTAGGGAATCTGCTTTTTAGTGATAAAGTGTATCGAGGACGACCCCCTGTGGCTACAGACTGAGAGCTTAATTGCAATGATGTGACCGGACATTGTACAGAATCAACCATAATAACACGAGAACCCTGTAAACCGTATTCAAGTATGTTGAATTGTAAATGTTGGTCGTACATTGCCCTTATAAGTACTCCATATCTGATAATCCATCTCATACCTTCTACAGCTTCAAGCAGCACCGTTGTAGAGTAAAGGGAGAAAATTTATTTTCTTGTTTTCTTAAAGGTAACGTTTATTATCAACAAAATTCGTACTTCTAGTTACTCTACTAATTCTACTGATTCTCAGGTTACATGGACAATTCAAAAATAAGTGATGAAGAAATGGGAAGGATTTTTGATGAGTACGAACGAAACTTAGTGAACGATAACGAAAAGGGTTTAGTTCATGATACACAAGTTGAAGAGGTGCCCGTCGCGATTCAGCATCGAGCGGTTACAGCTCCGCGTCCTTCTCCAGTAAATCAACGACCTAGTAATAGTGCTTGTAATAATTCTCCTACTCCAGATTTTTCGTCTAAGGATTTGCTGGCCCTCGTAAAATCCTATATTGAGGTTGAAAAGAGAGATGAGTTGCTAATGCAAAGTGGAGGGGGTTTAACATATGAAGAAAGATGGGCAATGATCACGAGGCTATACAACAACCATCGTTCCCGGCCCACTACACGAACATCGGTTGAAATCCAAATGGCTAATCGTCATTTTGCAGACGCTTGTGATCGGTACACAAAGATTATCGAAACTGTTGAAGACGAGAACATATTTAAAACAAATCAAGCAACATATGATTCTCGTTACCTTTTCGAGTATGGTGAGGAGTTCGTTGGTTACGAAGCGTATAAACTACGCTACAGTTGGTTGACCCGCTATGGAACTGAGTAGGCTTATGGTATTGTGATTTTATTGTTGTTTTACTGTCTATTTACTTTGCTGTTTGTGCGTAGAATATGGAGTTATATGTAAACCTTGTTATGTTGGCGTGCTGTTTAAGAATTTTGCATTTCTACACGAGAAGAGGGAAACCTTGTTCAACATCAAATTCAAACGTTATTACATTCCAAATAACTCTTACAGGAACTAGAACAACAGAAGATACCGGCTCTACACAAAAACATTCTCTACACATAAATACAGTGTCTACACATAACCAAATGTAGTCTCTACACAGAAACATAATCAAAACGTACACAAAATACATCGAAAGCACATAATAGCGGTAGTCAACAAATACAGAACGCATACTCAAACAATAGGAACATACAACTGACAACTGCGAAAACGTAAAACATCGAAAGTACATAATCATGGTAGTGAACAAATACAAGAACGTCTACTCAAACAACAAGAACAGACAACTATCAACTAGGAATACGTAGAACAACAAAAGTACATAACAGTAGGACCAAAAAATGCATAACAGTGGTAATACAACAAAAGTACATAACACTGGTACATAACACTGGTACTCAAAAAATGCAGAATGTCCACTCCAACAGTAGGACCACACACCTGACAACTGTGAAAGTACATAAAAGTGATAGTAACTCACTCGTCCGAGTCATCTGAATGTGTACGTGGACGTGTGCGGCGCCGATGACGTCTCTCATGATCACCAACATCTGGAGGCTGACTGGACCCAGCACTAGACCTATGGTGGTAATACATCTGCAAGTCCTGAAGTCTCTTGCGCTCTGCCTCAAGCTGGGCCTCTAAATGCGCCTGCTGTTGTCGTGCCTCCTCTGCAACACGACGTAGCTCACCATCATAGTAATCTAGGCTACGCCTATGCTCTATATAGCCCGTATGCCTAATCCCCATCTGCATATCATACAGATCATGATATGATACCTGTGTAGGATCCGGGTAATCGTGATGGGCCGGAGGATGAAACACGTCAATGTAACGATCCGGTCCAATGGTGGGCACTGCCATGGTCCATCCAAAATGACTGGCGGCCGCCACATGATCAGCTGCACGAAAACTCTGACTGGACTGGGTAACATCCTCGACAACAGGTGGACGTATGCCGTGTCGTATAGCAGATGGCCCTACTAAATCAATCGATGCTGCATGCGTAATCGTATCTGAGGACCCGGTGAAAAATCTACGCCAGAAGGTAAGGTAACACTCCCCGATAATAACAAAGCTCTCAGCCGTCCACCAGCCTGCTGTCCTGGCTATATCTAGCTGCTCCGTCGGGTAAATCATACACCGATAAGTATGTGGGTGTGGATCATCCGGAATAGCATCGAAGTCATACAACTGTCTCCAGCACCTCTCACCAAGATACCAATAAGCACCTAGCGCCACGGGACAAGATATAAGTGGAAATCTCCGTCCGGCAAGCATCCTAGCAATCTGTATGATCTCAAGATCGATGGATGTACTCTGCTCAAATGGATGCCATAGAATCTAATCCCTATACATCCTCAGCTCAATCTGGTTATGGGCAACGGGAAACACATGGCGTGACTCATTATCTCTGGGCCCCCGGTTGTCCGCAGTCCAAAAGCATATACGGGGGAAAAAGGTCGATGGGTCAGCAACACGGGTGATAAAATGAAAGTTCCTAGAGTACTCAAAGTACCAATACTGTAACAACTCCCAGAATCCAAATAAAGAAACCTGAGAATCAGTGATGGTGCACTGCATGTCGAGACATCTGTATAGGTATGCAAGGATAGGTGTGCCCCAATCATATAAAATCGCCCCATCGGCATCTATCTCAGCCGCGACCGCAAAAAACCCCACAGGAACGCTACTGCTCGAAGAACTAAAGAAAAGGTTACCCATAAGGTATAACACAAATAATCGAGCAAGCTCCAAGTCGTCATCAACAGAGTAGTGCTCGAGTATCCTGTCCATAGCCGCACGGATCGCGCTCACTCTAATAGCGCCTTCTGCCTGATACGACGTAGCAGAAACATCCAAATGAGGCAGTAGATCATGAACAAGTGCACGATCACGCCATCGACCATCGTCATAAGGCAGTTGGGGATAAGCACTTACTCCAATGCTAATACCAGTAAGCATGGAGAAATCAAGCGGTGTAAGTCCTAACTCACCACAAGGAAAGTGAAATGTGTGGGTGGTTTTGTACCACCGTAGAGCAATGGCCGCACACAATTGGACATCGGCATTTATAACATGGTTTATTCCTAAAATAGCAAATCGCACAATAAGATAAAATATGACTACTAAATTATCCACTTATTTCATTAAAAGGTCTATAATATTACCTAGAAAAAATTGAAATCCAAGAGCATGTAACAGTCCTGCGACCCCCTCCTTACCCGCCAAGTGTGCATGATAATATCTAAGTGTGGTCGCTAACGAACCACGTGGACGTATATTCCGCGACTGTTAACGGTTCAACAAAATGTTATACCATCTACCCAATATATAACACTCAAAGAATACTATGTAAATAATATTAAAAATACTTACAGCCAAACTCGACTGCGTGCTAACGTGTACTTCGTCATCTGGAAGAATGCGAAAGTTGGATAGCGCAGGAAGCTTCGCGGCGCTGAGGTTCATATCCACATAGCCATCGAGTTGGCCCTCTCTAGCGGCAACTGATCCAACACCCCTACGTGCCCTGCCTGCTCGTCCGCCTCTACGCCCGCCACGTCCCCGATGACCGCCTCCCTGTTGCACCTCTGCTTCTTCGTTCTCCATGTTTTCGGCGGCTACAAGTAAGTCTTCTATTCCGAGCACTGGCTGTTGGCCACTACCACCTTCACCACTCCCGCCGGCGCCACGATCGTCGCCGTGCATGAATTTTTTGGCGAATTTTTTTAGTAATCTAGCCATATTTTCGAACTAATATCTCACACAAGCTAGTTAATTTGGTTAAAAACTGACGGATTGGTGAATTGGTGGAGAAAATTGGGTGAAAAATGGGGGAGGAATATGGGTTTTCGGGTTTGAAGAAGGAGGAAAGGGAAATGGATCTGAGGAGGGGAGGCGGCGGCGAGGGTTTTGGGGGGTAACATTATAACGGCAAACACTTTGCCGTTATAATGTTATAACGGCAAAGTGTTTGCCGTTATAATATTACAACGGCAAAGACTTTGCCGTTGTAATATTATAACGGCAATATCTTTGCCGTTGTACCCCCACTCCTCAACCAACCTGTGGCTGGTTCTCCCCTTCTGGGTGCTCGGCTCGTTGGACCAGTTTCAGAACATGAGAGAGAATAACTGAACAGAACGGATGGTTGGTTATGGTCTAAGCAGCTTCTTCCATACGATCAGGCAGCTTCCCCTGTTGTTCCCAACGCATGTACTCTCTTCGAAACCTGTTACTCACAGTCTCCATTTTCTTCTATTCCCTGCACCTTCAAGTCGCCTCACCTACGTTATCTCCTTTCACTCCCATTGCATGCTTTGATGAAGAGTCCTTCTTCTTTATACTCCACGTCAAAACCAAGCATAGTTCCCACACCTTCTTGTCTCTGCCACTTCAAACCCCTTTCAATAATTCTCTTTCTTTTAAGATTCAATTACCTAGCTCTTTGAATTTGTTTCTCCTAGCTCACATATACCCGCCTTAATCACTTTGCACCCATCATTACTATCTCGTCCAGTCAATGAAAACCCTGTGCGAAGCATCCTACTGCCACACCACTCACGCTGTCCTTTCACTGTTTCTGCATCGGTCTCCGATCATTGGAGTACCATCGGTTGACACCTGGAAACGCGCCATTGCACGCTCACTCTCCGCCCCACAACTCGATTGTCTCGGCTCTGTCTTGTGCTGCTAGAAACTCTCCAAATGTTTACAACTTCAACCATAACTGCAGCCACACAGAAGACTGCGCCCTACCTACTCCGGCCATGGTTCGAGACCACCCTCCCCTTCATTTCACTGGATGATGTCATGGGCTAACTCGAGTTATTTTACGTGTTGTAACTTCTTTATTGTATCGATGTTTTGTTTAACAGGAGGAATGAAGTGTTTTAATATATATTTTTTGGAAAGAAAAGCTTACAGAAGAGAGGAACGAAGGCTGGAGTGTATATATATAAGTCTAGAGATGGAACGTCATTTTCATGGGGTACAACGTGGTCGGCAAAGCTTTGAAATGTCATTTTCATCTGTAAATACTTTGTTGGCACGGTTAGTGCGATGTAGGTTGATGTGTATACATATCATTAAATAAGATTAGTAGTGTCGATCAGTTATCACATGCATAAGGACTTGATTAGGCCGTTTGTTTCTGTTTAGCTGAGAGGAGAATGGCTTTATTGATTTACGAAGTGAAAAGAGAATAGGGGTTGTATACTTATCGGCCAGCATGGGAGCTTCATGTTTTGTCTTGTTTCTGTGTTGCTGCGTACACATATATTTGCATGGTACCTTTATAAATTATCAACCCAAATGGCCATTTAGCAAGAAACCATGTTATATACCTATACCCTGTCATTTTATATAAAACCGACATATTTAAACCCAGGGTACGGTTATATAAATGGATTTGTATAACCCAATTAGTTCTCAATCTGCGGCTTACTAACAATATAAGTGGATTCTCAATTTTATAAGTGGATTCCCACGGCATGTAAATCTGATCACATATGAATTTGTTATAAATTTATTTAACGGTTAATACATTTTATTAAATACTTTGATTTCACACGGTTATTTAATTTTATTGCTAACAGTCGTTGGACTTTCCATATTCGTAACGACATACACGAACTCCAATCGTCACGAAAATGGTCGTATCGCTATATCTTGATATTTTGGTCCCAATAAAATTAATTTCATTCAAAACGGACTCCGTTTGCAAAACATCGTTATTTTAATTTATCGATTCATCTTTAAATTTCGTTTATCGACAAAATAACTCCATTTTTTATTAGTAAATTTGATATAAAGTCCATTTATATTACTAAATCAATATTTAAAACAGATTCAAATATTCGAAATTAATGTTCGAAAATCTGGGACGTTACATTCTTCCCCCTTAAAAGAATTTTGTCCCCGAAACAAGGTAAGAAGAATGCTTCAAACTCAATTTGTTTCAAAACAACCTTTTAGAATTTATTACCAACGATATTCTAAGTTTTAAATATTTTCAAAATTTTCGACAGCAGCTACTCTGCATGGCTTGATCAGAGCGACTACAACTACCACTCCGGCCTCAACTTCATTAAAAGAAAATCAAAACTAAATGGCTACCTAACTCAGGGGTATAAAATCAATCACCAACCAATAATATTTAGGTTTACCTGTTTGTCGGACAACTCAATTTCCATTTTGAAGTAAATCCACCAACAGCTCTTCTTCTTCCATCCTATACTTCAACCTCTGTAACCAAATCAACTTCCATAGCCTTCTGGTAGTCTGTACTAAATTTACAATGCTAGTAACAAATACCGAGTTAAATCTTTTATTTTACATTCATTATATTGGAATCCCTTTCCTTTTAATTTATTTAACTTCTTTATTAAACTTTTAATGGATTATATTTAATCCAATCGAATCATCCAAGTAATCAACAATCAACCTAACTAAATTATTAAAAAAATTAAATTGGTTTGTTCAATTCAGTTAATATTCAATATTAATCCTTACTTGCTTGCTTTTTCTGTGGTTTAATATCAATCGATTAAAATCAGATTGATTTCTAATTAGTTATCTCTCATCCAACTTTCAAATCCTAAGTCTATTTGATTAAATTTCATTACTATATTTATTAACACCACTTAACCAAAGTTAAGCCAAATTTCCATATACAATTAACTAATCATTTATTTTATTGGTTTAATTTCATTTCATAACTCAATTTGGAATTTTATTCCAACCAATCAAACAACCAATAATAATTTGAGAAAATTATATCATTTTTATGTAAAAATATACTTTAGGAAAAATTATTTCATTTACCCGCATCATAAAATAATATTGTGTCAATTCATCATATTCGAATGTTTAGAAACCCCTATCGACATTGTGGTGCCCTACCGTCGACCAGAATTCATAAGCCACTCAACTAATAAATTTCCATAATATAAAACTATTTTTAATCAATCTACAAATACGTTCTCTTACATACGTACATTCAACTCAATCTAGGGTATTACTAACACCATCATTATTAAGTCATGCCACAGAGCCAAGGTTACTAATCAACCCATAGCTCTGATACCAAGCAGTGACATCCCACTTTTTCATACAATTTAAGCCAACATTTAACTACCACATTCAACCCAAATTATATAGAAAAGCAAAACATTAAGAGAAAGAAGTTAGAGGGCGAGAAAAAGATAAGACAAAAGGATTAGAATAGAAGAAAGAAGAAGAACCAACACCGAATCAGAGTCTCACATCGCAACAGAATAAAATATAATACAAAAATAAATCGAGAAAAAGATAAGACAAAAGGATTAGAATAGAAGAAAGAAGAAGAACCAACACCGAATCAGAGTCTCACATCGCAACAGAATAAAATATAATACAAAAATAAATCTTTATTGAAAGCTTGAAAAAAAAATATACTTACAATCATCAGAGTACTGCAATATCTGGACAGTTATAACAACCTGTCCTCATATAAAACTCACAGCGGGATAATATTATAAATATATCATACGTCTAAGCTTCTCCAGCTCGTCTATGAACTTCTCTACATCCGATAACCTAAACCTACACAGTCGGGCTGACCCGAGACATTACAAACGCCACAGATCAGTCTGGTGAACCAGTGTGAGTAAAACCCACTAAGTTTATAGATAACATTGCTTAACTTTGAAAATCTTTTGAAAGAAGAGTAATAGTAAGACCAGTCCACGCATAAACACAGTCGGTTTTTACATTACTATGACCAAACTATTTTTTTGAAATCAATACTATTCAGATATTAGAATAGTGATGTAGATCAAGTAAATAACCAAGTAGCAGAATGTTTGCATCTCACGCTCCACATATATATTATAAAATCAAAAACCGCGGGGCTCTTATTGGAGGTTGGATTCCAACTATGACAAGGTATGGGATCACCTTCCGATCAGTGTGCTCTAGAGGGGATAAACTGGGATTCAACAAGAACGTCTTGCAACTCGGCCACACATGACTGTCCACTCATTTAGCTTGAATGTAGCGAATGTATTATCACCCTGAGGTTTTAAGGGCCGACCTCCCATACATGGAGATACAGAATCGAAAGAAGAACAAATAAGGAATTTCTCTAGATTGGTGATAATACACCCTACATGGGTATGACCCACCAGTCATGAAGCGTGTCCGATTTTTATCATTTCCCGGTTGATGAGCGTTGGGGATACGTTTTCTTTTTAGAACAACACATCATTTCGAATGCCACATCGTCAAATCCATCAGAATCACTGATTAACGTCCACAAAAATACACTGGATATGTTTGAAGAAATCAACGTACGTGACTATGAGGAAGTACTCTGTCAGACATTCATCCATACAAATCATCCAGGAACAGGATGAACCGAAGGCACCCTCCTACTGCATCCGAGGAATCACCCAACATATCAATAGCGAGAAGTTCTTGCAATCCGCAGATTCCAACCACAACAGAATAACAGTACATCTCTGGTTAAACATTTTAAAAAAACATATTTTTATAAAATTATTTTGTCATTTTAAAACAGGGGGAGTTAACCAGAGATCTTAAGTAATCCTTCCTCTTATGAAGATCCACGGTATTCAATTGCTCCGTCTTTTATCTTCAACATTGCGTATTTGCTGATATGAATGGTTTTCGAATATAAATTCGATCCCAGTCTTTCCGTACCAACAACGACTTAGGCCAGTTTTGATAGTCGGTTATTTAACTATCAAGATAAACAATCATTCACACATAAAAATAAATTGGACTTACTGGTTCAGTACACGGTGTCACTTGGCCTCTTAACTTTAACATTTGTAAATCAACTTCTAAATCTTTAATCTCAACACATTTACTTAGTTCAAAATCATATCCATTTCTTTCTAAAACATCTTCCAATATTTTATACAAGCCTAGATAAATAGAATCCTTTATAAAATGTCGTATATGTTTTATCAAATTTACTTTAGTTTGCCTCACAAAAACTCCCTTTCGTAGTCCAATCATTCAAATTTAAATCAAATTATCAAGCTTAACTCACTTTATCGATTCAATCCATTTATGTTCTTATCTCAATTTCATTTCATATTTATCACTTTTAAAACCATTAATTACCATTTAGTCTTTCTTAAGTTTTAAACTCAAATAATAAACTTGTTTCGATTCTTGAAAATCGTTTACAATATTTATCCCTTTATAACTTGCCTTTATACTTTGCTTATTTAAACTTACTTATAAAATTGGATAACAACAAATATTTATTTATCCTTTAATAAAACTTTTATTTAAAATAATACATATAAATAGATTTAAAAAATATCAATTTTCAGTTATAAAATAAATTCGATAACTTTACTCAATTGATGGTAGATCACATTTATAAATGATTCATTCTTTGACCATCCACTGCAATTTACTTAACCAATTATCCATTGGTTTATCACAACAAAAGACAATCAACAATCAATTCAATAACTCGATAGTACATAATAAATAACATTCAATATATTTGAGGAATCTGGTTGGACCCCTCCAACCCTACATCAAAATAATATCATCCTGGACATAAATAAACAGTTTAATAATCAACAACTAATTAATAACATCCAAACAAACATGTAATTATTTATCTAATACTTTTATATTATTATAAATGTAACCAATCATGGTAAGTTACATTGTTTGGAAATTTAATCGTTAAAATAACGATTTATTTCTATTAAATTAAATAAACGTTTGATTTAATCAATGAGTATTAAAATATTCATCATCCAGGCAAATAGTCATCACATCATCAATCACTAGCAACCATTGCACACAAATTAAAAAAACCCGACTTATATAAGTGGGATAGAACCGAGTGAGTTGAACTCACCTTGCGTTTCCATCTGACGTTGAATAATTTGTATTAATTAAATTAAACAAGCGTTTAATTTAATTAAAACATCCAACTGCGCCCAACTCGGATCCAAACCTGCTCCAAGATGTTATGTCCATTGGTACTGTTCTATCATCATTTTGTATATCCCCTTTCTGTTAACAATTGGACACGTTACCAAATTTATACGCATTGGTTTAAATTAAAATTTATTAGATCTTAAATAACGTTAACCGCATTATTATGTACTTAGGCCACGATCAATTGCACTTTAGAAAACGGACCACGTTATATTTCTAAAATTGGAATTCATAAACCGATTTACATTAATAAATGAGAACTCCATTAATTTGCAATTGATTCATAATTAACTGATGATGTAAAGTACAAAAATGTCTTTCCATCTTAAGTGTTATAACAATTTAACAATGTGATTTATTTTATAGTGTATGCACATATTTTTCTCCTTCCAATATGTATACACATCTAACTTTTTCTCTCTTTAATTAATTAATTAGTCCACCGTCAGATTTGTATCCTTCTATGTTGGCCATTAGATTGCTTGTTTGCTTTCTAACTCAGTTAATGCAATAAAATCTCAAACTAATAGGCTACTTATGACTATTTAGTTGTTCTGAGCTATTTTATTAACCCTTTATGTAACGTCTCACTATTCAGTACAATTTAGGCTGACATTTAACTGCCAGAGCTAACCCAAATGACACAGAAAAGCAGAATGTTAAGAGAAAGAAATTAGAGGATGAGAGAGAAAGAAAGAAATAATAGAATAGAAGAATGAAGAAGAACATCGGAACCTCACAGCAGACGAACAAAATATGAAATATATCAACATATCTTTACATCAAAGAAATTTGTATACACATACCAATCATCAGAGTACAACATGAATCAGATACAGTGGAATAACTCTAAAATAACTAGCGGTGAAGCCTCATGTTTCCAGCTTCTGAACTCCAAGTGAAAACTAACCTGTCAAATATGTTCGGTCTGACCTGAGCACATTTTGATGCAAAGCAAAAACACCCGGATCAGTCTGAAATACTTTCAGTGGTAAATTCACATCAAACAATCGGCTTAACTTTAGAAATTCTTTTCGAAAACAAAGGATAATAGTAAGACCAGTCCACACATAAATACAGACGGTTTTTACCTTACTATAACCCAAAACAGTTTTGAAAATAATATTATTCTCATTTTATAATAGGGTCTATCAAGTCACATATAAATAACAATCTAGCGGAACGCTTACATCTCATGCTCTACATATATAGTATACAATTAAAATCACAGGCGCTTATTGGAGATTGGATTCTGACTATGACAAGGTATGGAACCACCTGCCGATAGTGTATCTCTAGAGGCGAATACACTGGGTTCGACAAGAACATCTTGCAACCCGGCCCACCCATGACCGACCACTCATTTCGCTTGAGTGCATCGAATGTATATCACCAACGGTTGGGATCAGCAACCGTTTCCCAAAAAGGGACAGCATCGAAATAGATTAAAGAGGGAAATGGATTTTCTCTAGATAGGTGATTATATACCCTAATGGGAGCGACCCACATAGCCATGCTACCTGCCCGATTTTTGTCATTTCCCGGTTGATGAGGCTTGAGGTTATAATCGACTTTTAGAACATCAGGCCACCATTTACTTTAAATTCCACTTTTTCAAATCCATCAGATATCACTAATTGACGTCCACAAAAATACTCTAGTAGTTAGGCTAAGAGAAGTGCCCCTCTCCGCCACCAACTATAGTACGTTTGAAGGAATCAACGTACGTGATCCCTTTGGAAATATTTTGTCAGACATCTGTCCATACAAGTCATCGAGGAATAGGATGAACTGAAGGTACTCTCCTACTGCATTCAATATAGGAATCACCTCATGGATTAGTAGCGAGAAGTCCTTGCACTCCGTAGATCTCAATCACGACAGAACCATAGTATATCTTTGGCTGCAGACCAGAGATTATAAGTAGTTGTTCCGTTATGAATATCAACGGCCTTTAATTGCTCCAACTTCATCACTTGCAACTCAGCTTCGTACGTAACATTGGTTCGAAGTGGTTTTGGGTCTAGTTCCCATCCCGGTCTCTTCGAAATAACACATCAAAAAGGTCCAATAAAATATTTTGTTGATAGTTTGTTGTTTTAACTATCAACGTCAAACTAGTACGGTCAAGTATATTGGCAGCTCAGGTTCTTATTTTTAAAATCGTTCATTTAAAACTCTTTATCGGATCATCTAAAATCATTCCCTATAATTAAAGTCGATTCCATTAAAATATCTTGCCAACTTCTCCTTTATTTCGCCATACGGAAATAATACCTCTCATTTATTCTCACTTCGCTTTGTCCTTCTTTAATTTTGAAAATATTTCCATATTTCCATTAACCATTTATATCCATAATTCTGGAAATATCCATATAGTAATATATCGTTAATTCACGAATATAATTCCGTTGCAAATGCTTATGCGGTAAAAACCCCACTAAACGACACATGCTTTCTTATTAAAAACTCAATAGCTTTAACTACTTAAATTCCAAATATTTATTTCTGTTTCAGAATTAATATAACCCTTCCATAATTATTTGTTTAAAAATATACTTGACTTATATTATTACCATTTTCTAGAAAATAACCTATAGGCATAATTAAACTATATGTCCCAACTCGGCTAAACAATGTTAATGTACATTGTTTAATTTAAAACTTATTGTATTTAATTTCATTTCAAACCTTGCAAATGCATTGCAAATTCTTTACGAGAGTAATAACTCCATTCCAAACTCCTTTACCGTTACAAACTAATACCATTCCTCGATAATAGTTACGTCGATCAAGTTGGGGTGTTTTATTTACCTCTCAGACATTAGTCGACAACGCTCTTATCTCAGAGTAGATAGAAGTTCGTAACTTAACACACACATTCTTATAGTATCGATCAGATCTTACTTCCTATTTAAAACCAGGGTTTATGAACCATACCTTTTCCTTTGAACATCTCAATCGACCATCGCCATTTTTACTTAATATATAATTAAGTCATTTTTTTTCTCAAATATTTACTCTTGCTTCAAAACTCCTGTATAATATAACTTGGATTATATTACACTAATCCATTCGCTCATTTCTTTTCCAAATCCTTTTCATTATATAATCTAACTTTGGATTTACAACTATAAATCCCTTTCAATTTATTTTATTCAAAACATTAAATATCCTTTTTACCTTTCAAATTTCACTTCGATTTTACCAATTACTTGATTCGGTTCTTAAGAAAATAATTAGCTAAAGTCCTTGCCTCGGTTTAAAACTTCACTCCACCTTTCTTATAGACTTGGATTTTTCCACCAATACTTTATCCAAACCCATTTTGACATCGTTAAAAACCATATGGCTGAATTTAATAACCAAAATCCTTTTGTTTACTTCATTACTTAAAGCGATAAGTATTTCTATTTTAATATGGTTTTATAAATTATTTCATATATTAGAAAAATCCCTTTTCAATCCTTTCCATTTTTACTTAATCTCGGGTTAAGTAAACGCCTTTCTCAATTACTAAACTTCCAGCTTAAGAATCCTTTTACTTGCATGTTTTATCTAACTTAATTTCATTTCTCAAGTCCTTTCATCATCAACTGAAGTATATTACTTCATTTTTAATAGGTTGTTAGTGATAATACTTTATTTATAAATAACAAACTATTTTATGATCATCTTAGATACAGTTACTTAAGGTTAGTCAGCTCTTATAAACAAATTGTTAAATTTAAATAATAAAATCTTATTTAACTTTCCTTTCGGTTAACATACGACTTTTGTATAAATTATTTTAACATTCCTTTTTATAAAAAAATCATAAATATTTCCTTATTTAAAACCTCATTATTTAAATAACTAAATTAAATATTAAATTTTGATTCAGTTAAAAATAAAATTTTAAGTTTAAAATACATCAATTCGCCTAGCGGCAGATTACTGTTTTAATACGATGGGTTTAAACCATCAACTGCCAATTTCCCAATCACTACGGCATATTGATTTAAACATGACAATTGTTGAATTTAGATTCAACAATCAATATTTATCTAATCATCAAAATATGAACAAGGTATGATATAAATTGGAATAAACAAACAATATGGAAATAATAAAAAAAAATACAATTTATTTGAGGAATCCGGTTGGATTCCTTCAACCTGTTCTTCCCTGCACAACAGTTAATAATATTGTTTATTATTAACAAATGAAATGAGAATTATAGTATAACGCAGATAAACAATCAACCAATAAATAAATAAAAATCATCCATAGCACCTATAGCATCCATTCAGCCAATTAATGATAATTATAAATGGTACAAATTTATCACATCGCAGTATTTCAGAAGTGTGAGAATTAACTCACCGATTTTTGTGTTCGACGGTGTTGTGTTATTTTATGTAGTTCCAACTGGCGTTTGAAACTATATAAAATTCCAGTGACCTCTGAATCACTCCATTCTAGCTCGTACTTGTCGGCACCGTCGATACGAACCCAATGGCTCTTATTTCATCCAATTCTGTTCATGAACGATAAAACTATACAAGTTACAATATTTAAATTTTAAATTAAAATAATTCAATTATTACTATAGCCATTTTTTTAATCTAATCCTATTTAATGTTAATTAACTCTACATTAAATTGGTTAAGGACTTGGTTCAATTTCCTTAAATTACAAGCAAATCTCGGTTGCCATTCCCCTTCTTCAAAACCGGATACTCACTTTTTTTTCCTTCTGACAAAATATGTTGTCCACAATATATATTAATTTGACTAATCATAATCCTAATCCCAATTGACGGTTTAATGATTCACTAATAATACCTTATCCACGCGTTTTCTTTTATAATAACGCTTTCTTCCCCTTCCTCTTTCCTGTAGTAAACTCGATGCACCCCTTTTTCAAACCTGACATGTCTTCCACTAGTCACCACATCACCTACTGCGACTTCCAAGCGACCGCAACCTCCCCCTCTAAATCACCTCTATCCAGTCGTCCAGTTGAGACCGGCGCCACCAACTTCGGTGTCCCCTAGTTCACTCACGATAAAAAAAATGAACCTAGATCCATGAATTCAACACAGAAAAATGCCCTCCGCTTAACCCGTCACCGCCGTCGAACTATGCAATCGGACCTTCACCTCGGTGCTCCACCAGAACCGCAACTCTCAAGGCTTCCTCCTCGACTAACTCCGATCGCCTCTAGTGGACCACAGCTCCACTACAACCCCTAAAACCATGCCTAACTTTCAGAAGTGAAAAGCAGGCAATTCCTCCTCCGATAAGCCTCACCGTCGCTAGTATTAGGTGCCAAAACCCCTCAGACCACTACCAAAGTGACCATAGCCCCTCCTTTAGCTTCGCCAAAACCCACTCCCCTCCACTTGATTAGAATTCCATGGAAAATTGGCCTGAACTATCGCTGCCTGACTGAAATGGTTGGGCCCCAAAAAATTATCGAACCACATAATTCCTACACCAACTTGTAGTAAACCAAACAAATAACTTCTGAATTTATAGGAATTTTAGTGTAATTGGTTTTGAATTTAAGAAGCGGAGTATTTACTGAAGGTAGTTTTTAGAAGAAAGAATGGAACGGGAAAGATGATGAGTGATTTGGGAATTAGGGTGTCACGGTGGTTTTAATTTATAGGAGAAAAATATAATATAATATTTTATTTTATTATTTTAATTATTTCAATTCTGATTTGAGCGAAGATATTTATTGATATGACTGACGATTTTTTTCCGTACCTATCGCAATTCCCGATAGTGTTTATCAATTACCGCAATCACACATGAACTCCAATCGTAATGGGAATGGACTGCATTTGTATAATTCGACGATACGGTCCAAATGACACTTGTTTCGTTGAATTCCGAGTCAATTTGCAAAAATGGTGTTCATTCGAATCAAAACGGTCGATTTATTTTCATTTTATTTTGCCACGCTCACAGAATAACTTCGTTTGACGTGCAACTTGAAATATAAAAAAAATTCGCTGTTACAGCCCCATTAAAATATGTGTCTTTGAAAATGGAGACTGTTTGAAGGAAGTCCCTTTTAAAAGGACCAATTTGAATTAAAATAAACCAATTTTAAAATGCTTCAATATAAAAATATAAAAACATTTCAATTAGCCGTCCTTAAGTAGAATTTCCCATATTTTCAAAATAAAATAACCCAGGTTGAAATCCAAGTCAAAATGATATTAAATAAATTAAAAACCCTTTATTTCTATAAAATAAATCGCTATAATATATAATCAAATTCTACAACGACTATTTGAAATTTTGATTTGGCCATAAAATAAAATCTACACTATGAAACCTCATTTTTCCTGCTTCATTAGAAAGATATTATCAAATTGGTTCGGACGTTTCTTATTTCGAAGAAATCCAACTTGTTTTGCATCCTGTATAACCAATTGAAGTTCGAAACGCTATATTACGAACTACCATGCCGTTGCAGTTCATTATATAATTAAAATTATAATTTAAACTTTTAAATAGCTCTTAATAAGCGAAATTGTAAATAAAATCAAATATAAACTTTATATAAATCCACTTACATTACCAAATCATATAACAGCGCAAATTCAGCCAATTTCGACTATTTCGAAATTAAATTATCATTGTATTATTTAAACAAGTAAATTATTCAAATTTATTAATTTTAAACCATTTAAATTCAAATCGATATTTAAAAACAAAATTTAAATATTAAATTAAATGGTTTATAAACCTGGGTTATTACATTCCTTCCCCCTTAAAATAATTACGTCCCCGAAATTGCTAAGTTAAGAAGAATGCTGCAAACCAATTTTATTTCAAAAATTATTTTAATTAAAATCATCACTTTCTAATCTTCTAATTAAAAACTAATCCAAATAATTTCAATCGAAAAACAATTTCATTTCTTGCCAACAAAAATTTCCAAAAATATCAGAAAATTTTCTAACACCTTAAATTTTGGAAATTTTTTGGCAAAGTCTCCCCTGTACGGAGGGACATCTGCAATATTGCAGGTACGATAAATATATGTACATCGACCAGCACGGTCGAAAAAAGAAAGAAATCCAATTCAAAAACCAAAAATTCATATTTTACGTAAGCGTGCCTTTTCTGAGCGTTATTACGCGACAAGCGATAAACAATAAGCAAGCCTGAACAATTACCATGCAGCTCCAATTAGACTAGATTCAATTAACTGCAGAACCTTCTTGGACATGTTTTAAAGATAAATTAGCTCTTCTACACCTGCTCTCAACTCTAATGAACTTCATTAGTTTCAAAACAATACCAGTTAATTTAAATATCCATACCATCCTGGACTTATATCAATAAATCAATTCTACCCAAGATTGGTTTCAATCAAGTTCATTCAACTTTAAATCCATATCTATGCAATAAACCTCAACCATATAATTCCAAAACATTCCATTTGGATATTTTTATTTCTCAACCCAAGTCAATTTAGTATTAGCTTAAGTTATATTTTATTTCAGTATTCGAGTTTAAATTTAATTTGTACGACTTATTCAAATCAACATGACTTAAATTTGCATATTTCACATTTCAAATTTGAAATGTTCTTGGATTGATCCAATCCAAGCTCATAATCAAACACATTCAAATCAATCAATCAAGGCAATAAAAGTCTTAAACAACCAATCAAAAATTTAAGATAATTATTTCTTCTTACAAAATATAATTTAGGGAAAATCATTTCATTTATCCCACTTACAAAATAATTTAAAAATAATTTTATATTCAAAATAAAAATACGTGCACTCATATAAATACACTCAAACTCAATCTAGGGTATTACTAACCCCATCTCTATCGAGTTATGCTACGGAGCCAAGGTTATCTGTAACACCCCACCTCCGTTAAGGTCACTCACAAAGGTAATGCCTTAACTTTGGTGGAGCATTTTAGTAAACAGAAACAGAATACTACAAGACAGATAAACAGTACTTGAAAAATTATAACTTTATTTCAAACAGAAGCTTGGTTACATCCTTTCAAATCACAATATCATAATTCAAGTACAAAATATCAGTCTTGTACAAAAGCCTTCAGAATGCATAGTTTAAAATCATAATCCCCACAGAAGAAAACAAGCCATACTTTAAGCACTGCAAGCGGAAGAAATCTGGATCAAGCTAGAGTATTCCCTTCTACAAAACCTGGGGGGGAACGGAAGAAAGGAGGCGAAAGAACAAGGGTCAGACAAAAGTCTGGCAAGTCCAGTGATTTTGAGTTATGAACAAATAATAATAACATGACATGAAAATAAAACTGGATGAGAGATAACTGTAACAAATGTAGCATATATAACAGAAGAACAAAATGATATAAGCTATTGCTTTACACTTCTCTGTACTAATACTAGTATAACAGAATTAGGTGTCACCCTAATGTCTAAACTGAAACAGAAACGGGTATAGAATAATTTAACCGGAACAGAATGCTAATAATGGGCCTTTACTACCCGATCAGAAACAGACAGAAGCAGAAACAGATTAATCCCTACGGAAACAGAATATAGAATTAGGTGTACACTAGTAATGGGCCTTTACCACCCGAACAGACGGTACCATGCAGAAACAGACAGGTGTTACCACCCAACAGAAACAGACGGTACCAACAGAAACAGACAGAACTAAGTGTACCCTAAAACCCTACCCCAAGCGATCGGCTCCCTAATACATAAATATCCTATGTCGGCCCCACAGTAGGGTGTATCACTCCCTAAAGTGACAACCAATTGGCACAGACCTATTTACAGATGTCACGGCGTCTTACATCCTCAGAGGCAGACCAGGATCCATGCACGCACATGACCCGGTTGGAACGCACCATCAACACCCCTCGCCATTATCAGAATGAACCGCTTATAATTAGTTCAGTAAGCGTGCCCGGACCCTACTTACTGTTGTGTCAAAGTTTTGATACCAGAAAGGGTTACTGACTAATATGGGTCCCAAACAACAGATGACACAAGTAATTCCCCTCCTAACCTTGTGTCCCCAGACTAACAGATTTCAGCTTAACTTGTCTACAAGTTTCAGACATACAAAATTTAGATTAACTAGTTCACAGATAAGACTATCAAGTTAACAGGTTTTCAGACTAACGGATCAGATGTTCGGATTAACAGGCTTACAGATTAACTGGTTACAGATTAACAGACTTACAGATTAACTGGTTACAGATTATCTAACTTTGTATTGGGCCTACGGATTCACGAAACGGGTTTATCAGATTCATTGGTCCAATTGGTTTAGCCTTACCCAACACGTTTTAGACATCATAATTATCTCAGATTTTCATTAATTAAATATTAATGCCCAAACCTCTCACATTAGACTGACAGTTTGCGGCTACTGGTTAGGCCGGTTGGTTCCGGGCAGGTTTTTGTCGCAAACTGAGTCTAACCTCGGGTTTCAAGCACGTTATGACTAACTTCTCACATTAGAACCTATTGTTTGCGACCACTGGAATATGCCGGGCGGTTCCGGGCAGAATTACGCCGCAAACTCATTCTAACCTCGAGTTAGCCATGTTTATCTTTGCGACCAATTAATTAATGATTCACCATTTATAGCTACGCCTAATATACATGTTAATTATTCATAACTATAGCCAATTCATATTATGTCAACAGCGGACTAATTATATCAACTCAACAGATATTGCAGATAACAGATTTTTCAGATTAGGCGACTTAACGGATTTAGCAGATTAAGAAAACTAGCAGATCAAGCATATAACAGTTTAGGCATCTTCAGCAGACTTAGCAGATGACAGATTTGGTATATGAACAGATATAGCAGATTATAGCAGAACTAGCAGATTAGGCAATATAACAGAACTAGCAAATTAGGCAATATAACAGAACTAGCAGATTAGGCCATATAACAGATTTAATCATTCCTTAAAGTTTCATAAACATATCTTGCCTACTTATAAATTTGGCCTAAGTTTGCATGCCTAAATAGTTGTCATGATTCACATTATGATCATATACCCCACGTTTGCATTGAATTTACATGGCACAGATTATGGTCATAATTTACCATATAACACACGTCTCAAATTTAGTTAAACTTGCCTAGTACAAAAGATTCACATATAAATTATACCAAATATAGTCATCGATTTCAATGCATGTCATATATACAAAAATCTCCCACATAGGTGTTATTCACATTTAATAGTTATCAAATCTTAACGTAAATCTTCACACCTAAGTCATATTCCCTTTTTATCCCAAATCATGAATTTTTATATAAACAATATGCCCAACAATATAGAACTTTAAATTATAACAGATCTTTAATTCAAAAATATGCGTTATGTCCAATGTCTCAAGTCACATGTTAATATACAATGGTTCCTCTTCTTCCAATTCACAGAATATGCACAGATCTAAATCTAGTTTACAACCTATGTCCTTTTAGTCACAGATTAGCCATGTCCAATTATGCCATCATTCATTATTTATCCCAAAGTTTAACGTTCGTGCGTTAATCTCTTATGAGATTTGGCGCAGGCTCGGGGTAGCCTGGCTATAGAACAGAAAGAAGAAAGAGATATAGAATAAAATAGATCAGAACAGAACATACGCAATCTCAAATTCAGATTTACAATCATGTCACAATTATAATTAAAGTTTATATCGGAAAATAACTGCACTTGCCTTAGTTGGATTCTAAAAGAAAAAGGTGTTGTAGCTGTTCTCTTTTAATCCTAATCAGAATTGGAGGAAGAAGAAGCACAAGTCCTAGCTTAGGTTTCAGCAGAGTAGAGACGCCATTGATTTATTTATTTTTAGAGAGGAAGAGAGCAATGGAGGCTAGAGAATTTTATATGAGATTTAGGTTTAGGTTAGGGATGTATATATAGGTGTAGGAAGTTATTTAGGACCATTAGATTAACCATGAATCGTGAGAACCATTCAAATGCAAAATCTGCATTTGAGCGAATCGGCCCACGGGATGACAGCCAAACACCCTGGATTAACCCCTAGTCGACCCAGCAAAGCTCGGGTCGACCTCAAAAATGGGCCGGTTCGGTTATTCCCCCTCTCAATTCGCTTTTTTGAACCTTTTTTGCATGCTTATTTATTTAATTTTTATATATATCTATATATATTTCTCTCATATGCATACAAACTTCAAGGCTTAATAACTTCTTCATAATTAACCAATTTTTTTTAATTTGTGAACATCACTAATATTAGAAATACAGGGTGTTACATTCTCCCCTCCTTAAAGGATTTCGTCCCCGAAATCTTCAAGTTAAGAAGAATGTGTCCTACCATCCAACATCCATCTACTCAATCATCAATCACTGGCGTCCATTGTCCTTAGAAACTTCTAATGTCGTATGAACATATGCAAAGTGTGTGTATATGTTTCTTATCTAATGCAAAATCAGGCGGTCTACTGATCCAGTTGACCTCCTTAATGCGAATCATGTTAGTGTCATGAGTCCAAATATGTATGCAAGAAATCCTATTTGACACACATCATTTCTATATGAGTGCATAACCATTCATCCAAATGCAACATCCATGTGAGGAGTCAATCATTCTGCATCCACAAAAATTGAAAAAGGCACACACATCCATATGCAGTATGAGAGTGTTTTTGAGCCGATCTAGTGCCTAGTGTGTGTATATGCATCCACGAGAAACCACTAGAAACCACTTGTATCCACTTGCAACCATCAAACATAACATGTCTCAAACACATGTTTACACCCATTAGTTTCTACCTAAAGTTCGAAGATTCGATCGATAGGATACAATCGAACGATGGAAGCGAGTACAGATAAAACAAAAACTTGGTTCCCATTAGACATTGGTTGAGAGAATAATTCCCCTAAGTATCAACCCCAAAGACCGAAATCAATATCAGATTGACGCTCAGAGGATTACCCTCTTTAGACAATGTCAAAACTGGAAATCTTAACCTTATCAGAGATATTCAGATATTTACAGACTACTAGTACAGATCAGATTACCAAATGATTCTTAGAAAACTAAGCATGATAAAACCCAGAATGTATGCGTCCTACTTGACGCCTAACACAGATATCTCTCAAACCCCAATTTATCACATGCAGATGAGTCATAACCCTTATGGGTTTGAGTCTACAGCGGAATCAGAAACAATACTAGTATTAAAGTGCAGAGTATCGATTACAGAATCAAAATGCTAGAATCAGAAAGAGTTTTAACTCAACAATCAGATAAAGAAATTAAACCTCTCACAGAAAGTTTTCCTAATTCTATCCTATCCACTAGCCTCGAGAGTGTTCGCCTGCCCTCCAGAACTAGGTCCTATTTCTGCCCTTGCCCTCGCTTCTTCGGGCAGTCCCTAGTGAAGTGTCGCATCTCACGACAGTTGAAGCAAGCGGCCTTCTTTGGATCCACTTTCTTATCGTGTGTCCTATCCATATCTCCCATGTACGTTCTCCATTCGTGACCTTCCACCAAAATGAAGCTTCATCTTTCATTAACCAAGAAGTTGGTTGAACCTTCCTCCCATCGTCTATCTCAAAGGTACCAACAAGTCCTCTACTCCGTTGAGCCAACTTCTAGCCTCGACAACGTCTCAGTCCCATAAAGCGGTTTTCCGCCCATCGCACGAAAGTTCTTACATATCTTAGAAAAAGCATCTATACGCGGAGGAAGAGATTCAAAAGGGAAAGAGGAAGGAACTCGAAACAAAGAATCGAAAGAAAGATATATGGCTTTTGGGGATTATGTTTTTTTTTTAAAATAAGCTTTACTTTTGAAAATACTTCCTTTTTAAAACATAGTTTTCAAAAACTTTTTATCAAATCTGGTAACCTTCAGCTCTGATACCAAGTGTAACACCCCACCTCCGTTAAGGTCACTCACAAAGGGAATGCCTTAACTTTGGTGGAGCATTTTAGTAAACAGAAACAGAATACTACAAGACAGATAAACAGTACTTGAAAAATTATAACTTTATTTCAAACAGAAGCTTGGTTACATCCTTTCAAATCACAATATCAGAATTCAAGTACAAAATATCAGTCTTGTACAAAAGCCTTCAGAATGCATAGTTTAAAATCATAATCCCCACAGAAGAAGACAAGCCATACTTTAAGCACTGCAAGCGGAAGAAATCTGGATCAAGCTAGAGTATTACCTTCTACAAAACCTGGGGGGGAACGGAAGAAAGGAGGCGAAACAACAAGGGTCAGACAAAAGTCTGGCAAGTCCAGTGATTTTCAGTTATGAACAGATAATAATAACATGACATGAAAATAAAACTGGATGAGAGATAACTGTAACAGATGTAGCAGATATAACAGAAGAACAGAATGATATAAGCTATTGCTTTACACTTCTCTATACTAATACTAGTATAACAGAATTAGGTGTCACCCTAATGTCTAAACTGAAACAGAAACGGGTGCAGAATAATTTAACCGAAACAGAATGCTAATAATGGGCCTTTACTACCCGATCAAAAACAGACAGAAGCAGAAACAGATTAATCCCTACGGAAACAGAATATAGAATTAGGTGTACACTAGTAATGGGCCTTTACCACCCGAACAGACGGTACCACGCAGAAACAGACAGGTGTTACCACCCAACAGAAACAGACGGTACCAACAGAAACAGACAGAACTAAGTGTACCCTAAAACCCTACCCCAAGCGATCGGCTCCCTAATACATAAATATCCTGTGTCGGCCCCACAGTAGGGTGTATCACTCCCTAAAGTGACAACCAATTGGCACAAATCTATTTACAGATGTCACGGCGTCTTACATCCTCAGAGGCAGACCGGGATCCATGCACGCACATGACCCGGTTGGAACGCACCATCAACACCCCTCGCCATTATCAGAATGAACCGCTTATAATTAGTTCAGTAAGCGTGCCCGGACCCTACTTACTGTTGGGTCAAAGTTTTGATACCAGAAAGGGTTACTGACTAATATGGCTCCCAAACAACAGATGACACAAGTAATTCCCCTCCTAACCTTGTGTCCCCAGACTAACAGATTTCAGCTTAACTTGTCTACAAGTTTGAGACATACAAAATTTAGATTAACTAGTTCACAGATCAGACAATCAAGTTAACAGGTTTTCAGACTAACGGATCAGATGTTCGGATTAACAGGCTTACAGATTAACTGGTTACAGATTAACAGACTTACAGATTAACTGGTTACAGATTATCTAACTTTGTATTGGGCCTACGGATTCACGAAACGGGTTTATCAGATTCATTGGTCCAATTGGTTTAGCCTTACCCAACACGTTTTAGACATCATAATTATCTCAGATTTTCATTAATTAAATATTAATGCCCAAACCTCTCACATTAGACTGACAGTTTGCGGCTACTGGTTAGGCCGGTTGGTTCCGGGCAGGTTTCTGTCGCAAACTGAGTCTAACCTCGGGTTTCAAGCACGTTATGACTAACTTCTCACATTAGAAACTATTGTTTGCGACCACTGGAATATGCCGGGCGGTCCAGGCAGAATTACGCCGCAAACTCATTCTAACCTCGAGTTAGCCATGTTTATCTTTGCGGTCAATTAATTAATGATTCACCATTTATACCTACGCCTAATATACATGTCAATTATTCATAACTATAGACAATTCAGATTATGTCAATAGCGGACTAATTATATCAACTCAACAGATATTGCAGATAACAGATTTTTCAGATTAGGCGACTTAACGGATTTAGCAGATTAAGCAAACTAGCAGATCAAGCATATAACAGTTTAGGCATCTTCAGCAGACTTAGCAGATGATAGATTTGGTATATGAACAGATATAGCAGATTATAGCAGAACTAGCAGATTAGGCAATATAACAGAACTAGCAAATTAGGCAATATAACAGAACTAGCAGATTAGGCCATATAACAGATTTAATCATTCCTTAAAGTTTCATAAACATATCTTGCCTACTTATAAATTTGGCCTAAGTTTGCATGCCTAAATAGTTGTCATGATTCACATTATGATCATATACCCCACGTTTGCATTGAATTTACATGGCACAGATTATGGTCATAATTTACCATATAACACACGTCTCAAATTTAGTTAAACCTGCCTAGTACAAAAGATTCACATATAAATTATACCAAATATAGCCATCGATTTCAATGCATGTCATATATACAAAAATATAGGTGTTATTCGCATTTAATAGTTATCAAATCTTAACATAAATCTTCACACCTAAGTCATATTCCCTTTTTATCCCAAATCATGAATTTCTATATAAACAATATGCCCAACAATATAGAACTTTAAATTATAACAGATCTTTAATTCAAAAATATGCGTTATGTCCAATGTCTCAAGTCACATGTTAATATACAATGGTTCCTCTTCTTCCAATTCACAGAATATGCACAGATCTAAATCTAGTTTACAACCTATGTCCTTTTAGTCACAGATTAGCCATGTCCAATTATGCCATCATTCATTATTTATCCCAAAGTTTAACGTTCGTGCGTTAATCTCTTATGAGATTTGGCGCAGGCTCGGGGTGGCCTGGCTATAGAACAGAAAGAAGAAAGAGATATAGAATAAAATAGATCAGAACAGAACATACGCAATCTCAAATTCAGATTTACAATCATGTCACAATTATAATTAAAGTTTATATCGGAAAATAACTGCACTTGCCTTGGTTGGATTCTAAAAGAAAAAGGTGTTGTAGCTGTTCTCTTTTAATCCTAATCAGAATTGGAGGAAGAAGAAGCACAAGTCCTAGCTTAGGTTTCAGCAGAGTAGATATGCCATTGATTTATTTATTATTAGAGAGGAAGAGAGCAATGGAGGCTAGAGAATTGTATATGAGATTTAGGTTTAGGTTAGGGATGTATATATAGGTGTAGGAAGTTTTTTAGGACCATTAGATTAACCCTGAATCGTGAGAACCATTCAAATGCAAAATCTGCATTTGAGCGAATCGGCCCACGGGATGACAGCCAAACACCCTGGATTAACCCCTAGTCGACCCAGCAGAGCTCGGGTCGACCTCAAAAATGGGCCGGTTCGGTTATTCCCCCTCTCAATTCGCTGTTTTGAACCTTTTTTGCATGTTTATTTATTTAATTTTTATATATGTCTATATATATTTCTCTCATATGCATACAAACTTCAAGGCTTAATAACTTCTTCATAATTAACCATTTTTTTTTAATTTGTGAACATCACTATTATTAGAAATACGGGGTGTTACATTCTCCCCTCCTTAAAGGATTTCGTCCCCGAAATCTTCAAGTTAAGAAGAATGTGTCCTACCATCCAACATCCATCTACTCAATCATCAATCACTGGCGTCCATTGTCCTTAGAAACTTCTAATGTCGTATGAACATATGCAAAGTGTGTGTATATGTTTCTTATCTAATGCAAAATCAGGCGGCCTACTGATCCAGTTGACCTCCTTAATGCGAATCATGTTAGTGTCGAGAGTCCAAATATGTATGCAAGAAATCCTATTTGATACACATCATTTCTATATGAGTGCATAACCATTCATCCAAATGCAACATCCATGTGAGGATTCAATCATTCTGCATCCACAAAAATTGAAAAATGCACACACATTCATATGCAGTATGAGAGTGTTTTTGAGCCGATCTAGTGCCTAGTGTGTGTATATGCATCCACGAGAAACCACTAGAAACCACTTGCATCCACTTGCAACCATCAAACATAACATGTCTCAAACACATGTTTACACCCATTAGTTTCTACCTAAAGTTCGAAGATTCGATCGATAGGATACAATCGAACGATGGAAGCGAGTACAGATAAAACAAAAACTGGGTTCCCATTAGACATTGGTTGAGAGAATAATTCCCCTAAGTATCAACCCCAAAGACCGAAATCAATATCAGATTGACGCTCAGAGGATTACCCTCTTTAGACAATGTCAAAACTGGAAATCTTAACCTTATCAGAGATATTCAGATATTTACAGACAACTAGTACAGATCAGATTACCAAATGATTCTTAGAAAACTAAGCATGATAAAACCTAGAATGTATGCGTCCTACTTGACGCCTAACACAGATATCTCTCAAACCCCAATTTATCACAAGCAGATGAGTCATAACCCTTATGGGTTTGAGTCTACAGCGGAATCAGAAACAATACTAGTATTAAAGTGCAGAGTATCGATTACAGAATCAAAATGCCAGAATCAGAAAGAGTTTTAACTCAACAATCAGATAAAGAAATTAAACCTCTCACAGAAAGTTTTCCTAATTCTATCCTATCCACTAGCCTCGAGAGTGTTCGCCTGCCCTCCAGAACTAGGTCCTATTTCTGCCCTTGCCCTCGCTTCTTCGGGCAGTCCCTAGTGAAGTGTCGCATCTCACGACAGTTGAAGCAAGCGGCCTTCTTTGGATCCACTTTCTTATCGTGTGTCCTATCCATATCTCCCATGTACGTTCTCCATTCGTGACCTTACACCAAAATGAAGCTTCATCTTTCATTAACCAAGAAGTTGGTTGAACCTTCCTCCCATCGTCTATCTCAAAGGTACCAACAAGTCCTCTACTCCGTTGAGCCAACTTCTAGCCTCGACAACGTCTCAGTCCCATAAAGCGGTTTTCCGCCCATCGCACGAAAGTTCTTACATATCTTAGAAAAAGCATCTATACGCGGAGGAAGAGATTCAAAAGGGAAAGAGGAAGGAACTCGAAACAAAGAATCGAAAGAAAGATATATGGCTTTTGGGGATTATGTTTTTTTTTTTAAAATAAGCTTTACTTTTGAAAATACTTCCTTTTTAAAACATAGTTTTCAAAAACTTTTTATCAAATCTGGTAACCTTCAGCTCTGATACCAAGTGTAACACCCCACCTCCGTTAAGGTCACTCACAAAGGGAATGCCTTAACTTTGGTGGAGCATTTTAGTAAACAGAAACAGAATACTACAAGACAGATAAACAGTACTTGAAAAATTATAACTTTATTTCAAACAGAAGCTTGGTTACATCCTTTCAAATCACAATATCAGAATTCAAGTACAAAATATCAGTCTTGTACAAAAGCCTTCAGAATGCATAGTTTAAAATCATAATCCCCACAGAAGAAGACAAGCCATACTTTAAGCACTGCAAGCGGAAGAAATCTGGATCAAGCTAGAGTATTACCTTCTACAAAACCTGGGGGGGAACGGAAGAAAGGAGGCGAAACAACAAGGGTCAGACAAAAGTCTGGCAAGTCCAGTGATTTTCAGTTATGAACAGATAATAATAACATGACATGAAAATAAAACTGGATGAGAGATAACTGTAACAGTTGTAGCAGATATAACAGAAGAACAGAATGATATAAGCTATTGCTTTACACTTCTCTATACTAATACTAGTATAACAGAATTAGGTGTCACCCTAATGTCTAAACTGAAACAGAAACGGGTGCAGAATAATTTAACCGAAACAGAATGCTAATAATGGGCCTTTACTACCCGATCAGAAACAGACAGAAGCAGAAACAGATTAATCCCTACGGAAACAGAATATAGAATTAGGTGTACACTAGTAATGGGCCTTTACCACCCGAACAGACGGTACCACGCAGAAACAGACAGGTGTTACCACCCAACAGAAACAGACGGTACCAACAGAAACAGACAGAACTAAGTGTACCCTAAAACCCTACCCCAAGCGATCGGCTCCCTAATACATAAATATCCTGTGTCGGCCCCACAGTAGGGTGTATCACTCCCTAAAGTGACAACCAATTGGCACAGACCTATTTACAGATGTCACGGCGTCTTACATCCTCAGAGGCAGACCGGGATCCATGCACGCACATGACCCGGTTGGAATGCACCATCAACACCCCTCGCCATTATCAGAATGAACCGCTTATAATTAGTTCAGTAAGCGTGCCCGGACCCTACTTACTGTTGGGTCAAAGTTTTGATACCAGAAAGGGTTACTGACTAATATGGGTCCCAAACAACAGATGACACAAGTAATTCCCCTCCTAACCTTGTGTCCCCAGACTAACAGATTTCAGCTTAACTTGTCTACAAGTTTGAGACATACAAAATTTAGATTAACTAGTTCACAGATCAGACAATCAAGTTAACAGGTTTTCAGACTAACGGATCAGATGTTCGGATTAACAGGCTTACAGATTAACTGGTTACAGATTAACAGACTTACAGATTAACTGGTTACAGATTATCTAACTTTGTATTGGGCCTACGGATTCACGAAACGGGTTTATCAGATTCATTGGTCCAATTGGTTTAGCCTTACCCAACACGTTTTAGACATCATAATTATCTCAGATTTTCATTAATTAAATATTAATGCCCAAACCTCTCACATTAGACTGACAGTTTGCGGCTACTGGTTAGGCCGGTTGGTTCCGGGCAGGTTTCTGTCGCAAACTGAGTCTAACCTCGGATTTCAAGCACGTTATGACTAACTTCTCACATTAGAACCTATTGTTTGCGACCACTGGAATATGCCGGGCGGTTCCAGGCAGAATTACGCCGCAAACTCATTCTAACCTCGAGTTAGCCATGTTTATCTTTGCGGCCAATTAATTAATGATTCACCATTTATACCTACGCCTAATATACATGTCAATTATTCATAACTATAGACAATTCAGATTATGTCAATAGCGGACTAATTATATCAACTCAAAAGATATTGCAGATAACAGATTTTTCAGATTAGGCGACTTAACGGATTTAGCAGATTAAGCAAACTAGCAGATCAAGCATATAACAGTTTAGGCATCTTCAGCAGACTTAGCAGATGACAGATTTGGTATATGAACAGATATAGCAGATAATAGCAGAACTAGCAGATTAGGCAATATAACAGAACTAGCAAATTAGGCAATATAACAGAACTAGCAGATTAGGCCATATAACAGATTTAATCATTCCTTAAAGTTTCATAAACATATCTTGCCTACTTATAAATTTGGCCTAAGTTTGCATGCCTAAATAGTTGTCATGATTCACATTATGATCATATACCCCACGTTTGCATTGAATTTACATGGCACAGATTATGGTCATAATTTACCATATAACACACGTCTCAAATTTAGTTAAACTTTCCTAGTACAAAAGATTCACATATAAATTATACCAAATATAGCCATCGATTTCAATGCATGTCATATATACAAAAATCTCCCACTTAGGTGTTATTCACATTTAATAGTTATCAAATCTTAACATAAATCTTCACACCTAAGTCATATTCCCTTTTTATCCCAAATCATGAATTTCTATATAAACAATATGCCCAACAATATAGAACTTTAAATTATAACAGATCTTTAATTCAAAAATATGCGTTATGTCCAATGTCTCAAGTCACATGTTAATATACAATGGTTCCTCTTCTTCCAATTCACAGAATATGCACAGATCTAAATCTAGTTTACAACCTATGTCCTTTTAGTCACAGATTAGCCATGTCCAATTATGCCATCATTCATTATTTATCCCAAAGTTTAACGTTCGTGCGTTAATCTCTTATGAGATTTGGCGCAGGCTCGGGGTAGCCTGGCTATAGAACAGAAAGAAGAAAGAGATATAGAATAAAATAGATCAGAACAGAACATACGAAATCTCAAATTCAGATTTACAATCATGTCACAATTATAATTAAAGTTTATATCGGAATATAACTGCACTTGCCTTGGTTGGATTCTAAAAGAAAAAGGTGATGTAGCTGTTCTCTTTTAATCATAATCAGAATTGGAGGAAGAAGAAGCACAAGTCCTAGCTTAGGTTTCAGCAGAGTAGAGACGCCATTGATTTATTTATTTATTTTTAGAGAGGAAGAGAGCAATGGAGGCTAGAGAATTGTATATGAGATTTAGGTTTAGGTTAGGGATGTATATATAGGTGTAGGAAGTTATTTAGGACCATTAGATTAACCCTGAATCGTGAGAACCATTCAAATGCAAAATCTGCATTTGAGCGAATCGGCCCACGGGATGACAGCCAAACACCCTGGATTAACCCCTAGTCGACCCAGCAGGGCTCGGGTCGACCTCAAAAATGGGCCGGTTCGGTTATTCCCTCTCCCAATTCGTTGTTTTGAACCTTTTTTGCATGTTTATTTATTTAATTTTTATATATATCTATATATATTTCTCTCATATGCATACAAACTTCAAGGCTTAATAACTTCTTCATAATTAACCATTTTTTTTTAATCTGTGAACATCACTATTATTAGAAATACGGGGTGTTACATTATCACTAAACCAATAGCTATGATACCAAGTTGTAATGTCCCACTTTTCAATACAATTTAGGCTGCCATTTAACTGCCACAGCCAACCCAAATGACATAGAAAAGCAGAATGTTAAGAGAAAGAAATTAGAAGATGAGAGAGAAAGAAAGAAATATTGGAACAGAAGAAAGAAGAAGAACATCAGAACCTCACAGCGGGCAAACAAAATATGTAATATATCAACATATCTTTACATCAAAGAAATTTGTATACACATACCAATCATCAGAGTACAACATGAATCGGATACAGCGGAATAACTCTGAAATAACTAGCGGTGAAGCCTCCTTCTTCCAGCTTCTGAACTCCAAGCGAAAACTAACCTGTCAAATATGTTCGGTCTGACCCGAGCACATTTTGAAGCAAAGCAAAAACACCCGGATCCATCTGAAATACTTTCAGTGGTAAATTCACATCAAATAATCGCCTTATCTTTAGAAATTCTTTTGAAAACAAAGGATAATAGTAAGACCAGTCCACACATAAATACAGATGGTTTTTACCTTACTATTACCCGAAACAGTTTTGAAAACAATATTATTCTGATATTATAATAGCGTCTATCATATCATATATAAATAAAAATCTAGCGGAACGCTTACATCTCACGCTCCACATATATAGTATACAATCAAAATCGCAGGCGCTTATTGGAGATTGGATTCCGACTATGACAAGGTATGGAACCACCTGCCGATAGTGTATATCTAGAGGCGAATGCACTGGGTTCAACAAGATCGTCATGCAACCCGGCCCACACATGACTGACCACTCATTTCGCTTGAGTGTATCGAATGTATATCACAAACGGTTAGGATCAGCAACCATTTCCCGAAAAGACACAACATCGAAATAGATTAAAGAGGGAAATGGATTTTCTCTAGATAGGTGATTATACACCCTAATGGGTGCGACCCACTTAGCCATGCTACCTGCCCGATTTTTGTCATTTACCGGTTGATGAGGCTTGAGGTTATAATTGACTTTTAGAACATCTGGCTACCATTTACTTTGAATGCCACATCGTTAGATCCATCAGATATCACTAATTGACGTCCACAAAAATACTCTAGTAGTTAGGCTAAGAGAAGTGCCCCTCTCCGCCACCAACTATAGTACGTTTGAAGAAATCAACGTACGTGATCCCTTTGGAAATACTTTGTCAGACATCTGTCCATACAAATCATATAGGAACAGGATGAACCGAAGGTACTCTCCTACTGCATTCAGTACAGGAATCACCCCATGGATCAGTAGCGAGAAGTCCTTACACTCCGTAGGTCTCAATCACGACAGAACCACAGTATATCTTTGGCTGCAGACCAGAGATTATAAGTATTTGTTCTGTTATGTATATCAACGGTCTTCAATTGCTCCAACTTCATCACTTGCAACTCAGCTTCGTACGTAACATTAGTTCGAAGTGGTTTTTGGTCTAGTTTCCATCCCGGTCTCTTCGAAACAACACGTCAATAAGGTCCGATAAAATATTTCGTTGATATTTTGGTGTTTTAACTATCAGCGTCAAACTAGTACAGTCAAGTATATTGGCAGCTCAGGTTCTTATTTTTAAAATCGTTCATTTAAAACTCTTTATCAAATCATTTAAAATCATTCCCTAGACTTAAAGTCGATTCCATTAAAATATCTGGCCAACTGCTCCTTTATTTCGCCATATGGAAACAATACCTCTCATTTATTCCCACTTCGCTTTGTTCTTCTTTAATTTTGAGAATATTGCTATATTTCGACTAACCATTTATTTCCTTAATTCTGGAAATATCCATATAGTAATATATCGTTAATTCACGAATATAATTCCATTGCCAATGCTTATGCGGTAAAAACCCCTCTAAACGACACATGCTTTCTTATTAAAAACTCAATAGCTTTAACTACTTAAATTCCAAATATTTATTTCTGTTACAAAATTAATATAACCCTTCCATAATTATTTATTTAAAAATATACTTCACTCGTATTATTACCATTTTCTAGAAAATAACCTATATGCATAATTAAACTATATGTCCCAACTCGGCTAAACAATGTCAATGTACATTGTTTAATTTAAAACTTATTGTATTTAATTTCATTTCAAACCTTGAAAATGCATTGCAAATGCTTTAAGAAAGTAATATCTCCTTTCCAAACTCCTTTACCGTTACAAACTAATATCATTCCTCAATAATAGTGAAGTCGGTTAAGATGGGGTATTTTATTTACCTCTCAGACCTTAGTTGACAACGTACTTATCTCAGAGTAGATAGAAGTTCGTAACTTAGCACACACGTTCTTATAGTATCGATCAGATCTTACTTCATATTTAAAACCAGGGTTTATGAACCATACCTTTTCCTTTGAACCAAAACTCCTGTATAATATAACTTGGATTATATTACACTAATCAATTCGCTCATTTCTTTTCCAAAAACATTTTCATTATATAATCTAACTTTGGATTTACAACTACAAATCCCTTTCAATTTATTTTATTCAAAATATTAAATATCCTTTTTACCTTTCAAATTTCACTTCGATTTTACCCATTACTTGATTCGGTTCTTAAGTAAAATACTTGTCTAGTCCTTGCCTCGGTTTAAAAGTTCACTCCACCTTTCTTATAAACTTGGATTTGTCCACCAATACTTTACTCAAACTCATTTTGACATCGTTGAAAACCAAATGGTTGAATTTTATAACCAAAATCCTTTTGTTTACTTCATTACTTAAAGCGATAAGTATTTCTATTTTAATATGGTTTTATAAATTATTTCATATATTAGAAAAATCCCTTTTCAATCATATTCATTTTTACTTTATCTTGGGCTAAGTAAACTCCTTTCTCAATTATTAACTTCCAGCTTAAGAATCCTTTTATTTACATGTTTTATCTAACTTGATTTCATTTCTCAAGTCCTTTCATCATCAACTGAAGTATATTACTTCATTTTTAATAGGTTGTTAGTGATAATACTTTATTTTATAAATACCAAAATATTTTATAATCGTCTTAGATACAGTTAATTAAGGTTAATCAACTCTTATAAACAAATTGTTAAATTTAAATAATAAAATCTTATTTAACATTACCTTCGGTTAACATACAATTTTTTTATAAATTATTTTAACATTCCTTTTTATAACAAAGTCATAAATATTGTCTTATTTAAAACCTCATTATTTAAATAACTAAATTAAATATTAAATTTTGATTCAGTTAAAAATAAAATTTTAACTTTAAAATACATCAATTCGCCTAGTGGTGGATTACAATTTCAATACGATGGGTTTAGACCATCAACTGCCAATTACCCAATCAAGGCTGCATATTGATTTAAACATGACAATTGCTGAATTTAGATTCAACATTCAATATTTATCTAATCATCAAAATCTGAACAAGGTATGATATAAATTGGAACAAACAAACCATTTGGAAATAAAAAAAATATACAATTTATTTGTGGAATCCGGTTAATTTCCTTCAACCTGTTCTTCCCTGCACAACAGTTTATAATATTGTTTATCACTAACAAATGAAATGAGAATTATTGTATAACGCAAACAAACAATCAACCAATAAATAAATAAAAATCATCCATAGCACCCACAACATCTATTCAGCCAATTAATGAAAATTATAAATGATGCGAATTTAACACATCACAATATTTTAGAAGTGTGAGAATTAACGCACCGATTTTTGTGTTTGACGGTGTTGCGTTGTTTTATGTAGTTTCAAACTGGCGTTTGAAACTATATAAAATTCCAGTGACCTCTGAATCACTCCATTCCAGCTCGTACATGTCGGCACTGTCGATACAAACCCAATGGCTCTTATTTCGTCCAATTCTGTTCATGAACGATAAAATTATACAAGTTACAATATTTAAATTTTAAATTGTAATAATTTAATTATTACGATAGCCATTTTTTTAATCTAATCCTATTTAACGTTAATTAACACTACATTAAATTGGTTACGGAATCATTTCAATTTCCTTAAATTACAAGAAAATCTCAGTTGCCATTCCCCTTCTTCAAAACTGGATACTCACTTTTTTTCCTTCTGACAAAATACGGTGTCCACAATATATATTATTTTGACTAATCATAATCCTAATCCCAATTAACGGTTTAATGATCATAACTTATCCACGCGTTTTCTTTTATAATAACGCTTTCTTCCCCTTCCTCTTTCTTGCAGTAAACTCGATGCACCACTTTTTCAAACCTGACATGTCTTCCACCAGTCACTACATCACCTACAGCGACTTCCAGGCGACCGCAACCTCCCCTTCTGTCTCGCCTCTGCCCAACTGTCCACTGAGACCAGCACCACCAACTTCGGTGTCCCCTAGTTCACCCACGATCCAAAAAAAACTTAACCCAGATCCATGAATTCAACACAGAAAAATGCCTCCGCTTAACCCATAACCGCCGTCGAACTATGCAACCGGACCCTCACCTCGACGCTCCACCAGAACTGCAACTCTCAGGGCTTCCTCCTCGACTAACTCTGATCACCTCTAGTGGACCACAGCTCCACTACAACCCTTAAAACCATGCCTAAATTTCAGAAGTGAAAAGCAGGCAGTTCCTCCTCCGATAAACCTCACCATCGCCAGTATGAGGTGCCATAACCCCTCAGACCACTAGTAAAGTGACCACAGCCCCTCCCTCTAGCTTCGCCTGAACCCACTTCCCTCCACTTGATTCGAGTTCCATGGAAAATTGGCCCGAACTATCGCTGCTTGACTGAAAAGGTTGAACCCCAAATAATTATCGAACCACACAATTCCTACACTAGATCGAGGCTTAAACTTGTAGTAAACCAAATGAATAACTTCTGAATTTATAGGAATTTTAGTGTAATTGTTTCTGAATTTAATAAGTGGAGTATTTACTGAAGGTAATTGTTAGAAGAAAGAATGGAATGGGAAAGATGATGAGTGATTTGGGAATTAGGGTGTTACGGTGGTTTTAATTTATAGGAGGAAAATATAATATTTTATTTTATTATTTTAATTATTTTAATTCTGATTTGACCGAAGATATTTATCGATATGACCGGCGATTTTTTCCCATACCTATCGCAATTCCCGAACAGTGTTTATCGATTACTGCGATCACACACGAACTCCAATCGTAACGGGAGTGGACTGCATCGTATAATTCGACGATACGGTCCAAATGACTCTTGTTTCATTGAATTCTGAGTCCGTTTGCAAAAATGGTGTTCGTTAGAATCAAAACGGTCGATTTATTTGCATTTTATTTTGCCACGCTCACAGAATAACTCCATTCAACGTGCAACTTGAAATATAACAATAATTCGCTGTTATGGTCCCATTAAAATTTGTGTCGTTGAAAATGGAGACTGTTTGAAGGAAGTCCCTTTTAAAAGTTCCAATTTGAATTAAAATAAACCAATTTTAAAGTACTTCAATATAAAACTATTTCAATTAGTCGTCCTTGAGCAGAATTTCCCATATTTTCAAAATAAAATAACCCAGGTTGAAATCCAAGCCAAAATGATATTAATAAATTAAAAACCCTTTATTTCTATAAAATAAATCGCTATAATATATAATCGAATTCCTAGCGATTATTTGAAAATTTGATTTGGCCATACAATAAAATCTACACTATGAAACCTCGATTTTTCTGCTTCATTAGAAAGATATTATCGAATCGGTTCGGTTGTTTCTTATTTCGAAGAAATCCGACTTGTTTGGCATCCTGTATAACCAATTAAAGTTTGAAACGCTATATTACGAACTACCGTGCAGCTGAAGTTTGCTATATAATTAAAATTATAATTTAAACTTTTAAACAGCGCTTAATAAG
Source organism: Allium sativum (assembly GCA_030737875.1). Taxonomy (NCBI): domain Eukaryota; kingdom Viridiplantae; phylum Streptophyta; class Magnoliopsida; order Asparagales; family Amaryllidaceae; genus Allium; species Allium sativum. Next base: position 911,614,077 of record CM060915.1, read on the forward strand.
AGAAATCGTAAATAAAATCAAATGTAAACTTTATATAAATCCTCTTACATTACCAAATCATATAACAACGCAAATTCAGCCAATTTCGACTATTTCGAAATTAAATTATTATTATATTATTTAAACAAGTAAATTATTCAAATTTATTAAATTCAAACTATTTAAATTCAAATTGATATTTAAAAACAAATTTTAAATATTAAATAAAATGGTTTAAAAACCCGGGTCGTTACATTCCTTCCTCCTTAAAATAATTTTGTCCCCGAAATTGCTACGGTAAGAAGAATGTCGCAAACCAATTTTATTTCAAAAATCTATTTTAATTAAAATCATCACTTTCTAAAATTCTAATTAAAAACTAATCCAATAATTTCAATCGAAAAACAATTTCATTTCTTACCAACAAAAATTTCCAAAAATATCAGAAAATTTTCTAACACCTTAAATTTTGGAAAAATTTTGGCAGACTCTCCCCTGTTCGGAGGGACATATGCCATATTGCAGGTACAATAAATATATATACATCGACCAACACGGTTGGAAAAGATAAAAACTCCAATTCAAAACCCAAATCATAAACCAAAAATTCATATTTGGTGTAAACGTACCTTTTTCTAGGTGTTATTACGCAATAAGCGAGCCTGCTTAATTACTATGCAGCTCCAATCAAATTGGTTTCAGTTAACTGCAGAATCTTCTTGGACATGTTTTAAAGATAAATTAGCTCTTCTACACCTGCTCTTAACTCTAATGAACTTCATTAGTTTCAAAACAATACTAGTTAATTTAAATATCCATACCATCCTAGACTTATATCAATAAATCAATTCTATCCAAGATTGGTTTCAATCAAGTTCATTCAACTTTAAATCCATATCTATACAATCAACCTCAACCATATAATTCCAAAACATTCCATTTGGATATTTTTATTTCTCAACCCAAGTCAAATTAGTATTAGCTTAATTTATATTTTATTTCAATATTCAAGTTTAAATTTAACTTGTGCGACTTATTCAATTCAACATGACTTAAATTTCCATATTTCACATTTCAAATTTGAAATGTTCTTGGATTGATCTAATCCAAGCTCATAATCAAACACTTTCAAATCAATCAATCAAGGCAATACAAGTCTCAAACAACCAGTCAACAATTTAAGATAATTATTTCTTTTTACAAAATATAATTTAGGGAAATCATTTCATTTATCCCACTTACAAAATAATTTAAAAATAATTTTATATTCAAAATACAAATACGTGCACTCATATAAATACACTCAAACTCAATCTAGGGTATTACTAACCCCATCACTATCGAGTTATGCCACAGAGCCAAGGTTATCACTAAACCAATAGCTCTGATACCAAGTTGTAACGTCCCACTTTTTAGTACAATTTAGGCTGACAATTAACTGCCACAGCCAACCCAAATGACACAAAAAAGCAGAATGTTAAGAAAAACAAATTAGAGGATGAGAGAGAAAGAAATATTAGAATAGAGGAAAGAAGAAGAACATCAGAACCTCACAACGGACAAAAAAATATGTAATATATCAACATATCTTTACATCAAAGAAATTTCTATACAAATACCAATCATCTGAGTACAACATGAATCAGATACAACGGAATAACTCTAAAATAACTAGCGGTGAAGCCTCCTGCTTCCAGCTTCTAAACTCCAAGCGAAAACTAACCTATCAAATATGTTCGGTCTGACCCAAGCACATTTTGAAAGTAAAGAAAAAACACCCGAATTAGTATAAAATAATTTCAGTGGTAAATTCACATTAAACAATCGACTAACTTTAGAAATTATTTTAGAAAACAAAGGATAATAGTAAGACCAGTCCACACATAAATACGGACGGTTTTTACCTTACTATAACCCAAAACAGTTTTGAAAATAATATTATTTTGATATTATAATAGTGTCTATCAAATCACATATAAATAACAATCTAGCGGAACACTTACATCTCACGCTCCACATATATAGTATACAATCAAAACCACAAGCGCTTATTGGGGATTGGATTCCGACTATGATAAGGTATGGAACCACTGCCGATAGTGCATCTATAGAGGCGAATACACTGGGTTCAACAAGAACAACTTGCAACCCGGCCCACACATGACTGAACACTCATTTCGCTTGAGTGTATCAAATGTATATCACCAACGGTTGGGATCAGCAACCGTTTCCCTAAATGGGACAGCATCGAAATAGATTAAAGAGGGAAATGGATTTTCTCTAGATAGGTGATTATACACCCTAGTGGGAGCGACCCACATAGCCATGCTGCCTGCCCGATTTTTTCCATTTCCTGTTTGATGAGGCTTGAGGTTATAATCGACTTTTAGAACATCTGGCCACCATTTACTTTGAATGCCACATCGTCAGATCCATCAGATATCACTAATTGACGTCCACAAAAATACTCTAGTAGTTATGTTAAGAGAAGTGCCCCTCTCCGCCACCAACTATAGTACGTTTGAAGAAATTAACGTACGTGATCCCTTTGGAAATACTTTGTCATACATCTGTCCATACAAGTCATCCAGGAACAGGATGAACCGAAGGTACTCTCCTACTGCATTCAGTATAGGAATCACCCCATGGATCAGTAGCGAGAAGTCCTTGCACTCCGTAGATCTCAATCACGACAGAACCACAGTATATCTTTGGGTGCAAACCAGAGATTATAAGTAGTTCTTCCGTTATGAATTTCGACGGTCTTCAATTGCTCCAACTTCATCACTTGCAACTCAGCTTCGTACGTAACATTGGTTCGAAGTGGTTTTGGGTCTAGTTCCCATCCCGGTCTCTTCGAAACAACACGTCAAAAAGGTCCAATAAAATATTTCGTTGATAGTTTGGTGTTTTAACTATCAACGTCAAACTAATACGGTCAAATATGTTGGCAGCTCAGGTTCTTATTTTTAAAATTGTTCATTTAAAACTCTATATTGAATCATTTAAAATCATTCCTTATACTTAAAATCTATTCCATTAAAATATCTTGCTAACTTCCCCTATATTTCGCCATATGGAAACAATACCTCTCATTTATTCTCACTTCGCTTTGTTCTTCTTTAATTTTGAAAATATTCCTATATTTCCATTAACCATTTATTTCCTTAACTCTGGAAATATCCATATAGTAATATATCGTTAATTCACGAATATAATTCCACTGCCAATTCTTATGCGGTAAAAACCCCACTAAATGATACATGCTTTCTTACTAAAAACTCAATAGCTTTAACTACTTAAATTCCAAATATTTATTTCTGTTCCAAAATTAATATAACCCTTCCTTAATTATTTATTTAAAAATATACTTGACTCATATTATTACCATTTTCTAGAAAATAACCTATAGGCATAATTAAACTATATGTCCCAACTCGGCTAAACAATGTTAATGTACATTGTTTAATTTAAAACTTATTGTATTTAATTTCATTTCAAACCTAGCAAATGCATTGCAAATGCTTTACGAGTGTAATAATTCCTTTCCGAACTCCTTTACTGTTACAAACTAATACCATTCCACGATAATAGTGAAGTCGGTCAAGTCGGGGTATTTTATTTACCTCTCAGACCTTAGTCGACAACGTTCTTATCTCAGAGTAGATAGAAGTTCGTAACTTAACACACATGTCCTTATAGTATCGATTAGATCTTACTTCCTATTTAAAACCAAGGTTTGTGAACCATACCTTTTCCTTTGAACATCTCAATCGACCATCGCCATTTTTACTTAATATATAGTTAAGTCATTTTTTCTCTCAAATATTTACTCTTGCTTCAAAACTCCTGTATAATATAACTTGGATTATATTACACTAATCCATTCCCTCATTTCTTTTCCAAAAACCTTTTCATTATACAATCTAACTTTGGATTTACAACTATAAATCCCTTTCAATTTATTTTATTCAAAACATTAAATATCCTTTTTACCTTTCAAATTTCACTTTGATTTTACCAATTACTTGATTCGGTTCTTAAGTGAAATACTTGTCTAAAATCCTTGCCTCAGTTTAAAACTTCACTCCACCTTTCTTATAAACTTGGATTTGTCCACCAATACTTTATCCAAACCCATTTTGACATCGTCAAAAACCAAATGGTTGAATTTTATAACCAGAATCCTTTTGTTTTCTTGATTACTTAAAGCGATAAGTATTTCTATTTTAATATGGTTTTATAAATTATTTCATATATTAGAAAAAAAACCTTTCGATCGTATCCATTTTTACTTAATCTTAGGTTAAGTAAACTCCTTTCTCAATTACTAAACTTCCAGCTTAAGAATCCTTTTATTTACATGTTTTATCTAACTTGATTTCATTTCTCAAGTCCTTTCATCATCAACTGAAGTATATTACTTCAGTTTTAATAGGTTGTTAGTGATAATACTTTATTTTATAAATAACAAACTATTTTATAATCATCTTAGATACAGTTACTTAAGGTTAATCAGCTCTTATAAACAAATTGTTAAATTTAAATAATAAAATCTTATTTAACTTTCCCTTTGTTTAACATACGACTTTTTTATAAATTATTTTAACATTCCTTTTTATAACAAAAGTCATAAATATTGTCTTGTTTAAAATCTCGTTATTTAAATAACCAAATTAAATTTTGATCCAGTTATAAATAAAATTTTAACTTTAAAATACATCAATTCGCCTAGCGGCGGATTACTGTTTCAATACGATGGGTTTAGACCATCAGCTGCCAATTACCCAATCAATATGGCATATTGATTTAAACATGACAATTGTTGAATTTAGATTCAACAATCAATATTTATCTAATCATCAAAATCTGAACAAGGTATGATATAAATTGGAATAAACAAACAATATGGAAATAACAAAAAAAAAATACAATTTATTTGAGGAATCCGGTTGTTTCCTTCAACCTGTTCTTCCCTCCACAGCAGTTTATAATATTGTTTATCACTAACAAATGAAATGAGAATTATAGTATAACGCATACAAACAATCAACAAATAAATAAAAATCATCCATAGCACTCATAACATCCATTCAGCTAATTAATGAAAATTGAAAATGATATGAATTTAACACATCGCAGTATTTCAGAAGTGTGAAAATTAACTCACCGATTTTTGTGTTTGACGGTGTTGCGTTGTTTTATGTAGTTTCAAACTGGCGTTTGAAACTATATAAAATTCCAATGACCTCTAAATCACTCCATTCCAGCTCGTACATGTCGGCACCGTCGATACGAACCCAGTGGCTCTTATTTCATCCAATTCTGTTCATGAACGATAAAATTATACAAGTTATAATATTTAAATCTTAAATTGAAATAATTTAATTATTACTATAGCCATTTTTTAATCTAATCCTATTTAACGCTAATTAACTCTACATTAAATTGGTTAAGGACTCGGTTCAATTTCCTTAAATTACAAGCAAATCTCGGGGTCCATTCCCCTTCTTCAAAACCGGATACTCACTTTTTTTTCCTTCTGACAAAACATGGTGTCCGCAATGTATATTATTTTGACTAATCATAATCCTAATCCCAATTAATGGTTTAATGATCCACAAATCATACCTTATTCACGCGTTTTCTTTTATAATAACGCTTTCTTCCTCGTCCTCTTTCCTGTTGTAAACTCGATGCACCCCTTTTTCAAACCCGACATGTCTTCCACCAGTTACCACATCACCTACGGCGACTTCCAGGCGACCACAACCTCCCCTTCTGACTCGCCTCCGTCCAACCGTCCACCGGGACCGGCGCCACCAACTACGGTGTCCCATAGTTTACCTACGATCCAAAAAAAACTTAACCTAGATCCATGAATTCAACACAGAAAAATGCCTACGCTTAACCCGTCACTGCCGTCGAACTATGCAATCGGGCCCTCACCTCGACACTCTACCAGAACTGCAACTCTCAGGGCTTCCTCCTCGACTAACTCCGATCGCCTCTAGTGGACCACAGCCCCACTACAACCCCTAAAACCATGCCTAACTTTCAAAAGTGAAAAGCAGGCAGTTCCTCCTCCGATAAACCTCACCGTTGCCAGTATGAGTTGCTGAAACCCCTCAGACCACTACCAAAGTGACCACAGCCCCTCCCTCTAGCTTCTCCTGAACCCAGTCCCCTCCACTTGATTCGAATTCCATGGAAAATTGGCCTGAACTATCGCTGCCTGACTGAAATGGTTGAGCCCCAAACAACTATCGAACCACACAATTCCTACACCAGATCGAGGCTTAGACTTATATTAAACCAAACGAATAACTTCTGAATTTGTAGGAATTTTACTGTAATTGTTTTTGAATTTAATAAGTGGAGTATTTACTGAAGGTAATTGTTAGAAGAAAGAATGGGACGGGAAAGATAATGAGTGATTTGGGAATTAGGGTGTCATGGTGGTTTTAATTTATAGGAGAAAAATATAATATTTTATTATTTTATTTTAATATTTTAATTATTTTTAATTCTAATTTGACCGAAGATATTTATTGATATAGCCGACGATTTTTTTCCATACCTATCGCAATTCCCGAACAGTGTTTATCTATTACTGCGATCACACTCGAACTCCAATCGTAACGGGAGTGGACTGCATTGTATAATTCGAAGATACAGTCCAAATGACTCTTGTTTCGTCGAATTCCGAGTCCGCTTGCGAAAATGGTGTTCGTTCGAATCCAAACAGTCAGTTTGTTTGAATTTTATTTTGCCACGCACACAGAATAACTCTGTTTGATGTGCAACTTGAAATATAACAATAATTCGTTGTTACGGTCCCATTAAAATTTGTGTCGTTGAAAATGAAGATTATTTTAAGGAAGTCCCTTTTAAAAGGTCCAATTTAAATTAAAATAAACCAATTTTAAAATACTTCAATATAAAAATATAAAAGTATTTCAATTGGTCGTCCTTGAGCAAAATTTTCCCATATTTTCAAAATAAAATAACCCAGGTTGAAATCCAAGCCAAAATGATATTAAATAAATTAAAAACCCTTTATTTCTATAAAATAAATCGCTATAATATATAATCGAATTCCGCAGTGACTATTTGAAAATTTGATTTGGCCATAAAATAAAATCTACATTATGAAACCTCGATTTTTCTGCTTCATTAGAAAGATATTATCCAATCGGTTCGGACGTTTCTTATTTCGAAGAAATACGACTTGTTTTGCATCCTGTATAACCAATTGAAGTTCGTAACTGTTTGTTCCAAATTTGGGATCAAACACCAAAGGTGTAAAAAATCACACTTCACCAATTCGGTAAGAATATGGAACCATGTAATCACGAAATAAACGGATAAACGCAAGTAAGAATACAAAGGAATTTTTATAGTGGTTCAATTCTCTATGAATCTACGTCCACTTTCAATCAATTCTCATTATATTACTCAAGCTTACAAAATATGAATTTCCCCTCATTTCAATCATTTCTCCCTTTCAACTCTCTTGACGATTTACTTTCACTTGAATTTGGTGAAGAAAATGAAGAGATCTTTTAGCTTTGTTATGAATCTTTAACCACTTGTGTGCTTTGATCCTTTCCATGATCTTCATAGATTTCGTAGTGAATTAACATTCAATTTTAAGCTTCGGAGATGAGAAGAGATCGTTTGAATGATGCTTGAGAGACTTATTATGTAGCTTGAATGAGATTGAAGGTCCTTAGATTTGATTGGAGAAAGCTCTTATGAGCATTCACTTGGATTTGATCATCATGAAGTTAGAAAAGTGTTGTTGAATCCATGGAAGCCATTAGAGAAGTTGTAGATGAGCTTTTAATTTGACGGAGTCTCCTTGTAGAAATGAATTTTCGGTCCCCCCCCCCCCCCAAATGAATTATGAGGGGTATTTATAGGTGATTTTCGACCAAGGTGGCAATTCTGTAATTATGCTAAAAAGCCATGACTTGGAACGCCATGACATCGAACGCCATGACTTGCTTGCGGCATGAATGGTTTCGTCTTTGAGGTATATGGTATTAAAAATGCGGCTCGACTCCTTTATACCATGGCGCGACATGACTGAATAATCCAAATAGTCCATTACAGCTGTCACTTTGCATGCGATAGCATGGTTGAATTCAACGACATGTGATATAAATTGGAACCATATGACTTCAATCCGTCCCTATGCCTTGGTGTGAACGCCTTAATAGCTTACGGGTCTAAATTACCTTGCAATATGGATAGGCCCAACGTCTAGACTTCTTTCATGAGTTGGACTAATTACTTCGACCATGCCACGTGAAAGCATATGCACCATGCCGTGTTCATTATTTCGTGAGACCTGTATTGTTGCCTCATTACTATCTTTCCATGTCGCCATATTCATGTACACATTGCTGAGTTTAATTAATGAATCATTTCATTTTATGGATGGAACGATCTAGTTTCCTTTATCACTCGAACCACATGAAATTAGAACGACATGCTGATCAGAACGCCATGCTTCATTGCGACATGAAGGTCTTCATTCAATCGACATGCTTTACGATCAAGTCTAAAGACATGAATGGTACGCCAATATGAACGGATTGACTTACTACTTCCATGCTTACGTGGCTTGTGAACATTTATACGGCAAGTTTGGTCTCATTTGCTACTTGAGCAATTCTTTTGCAAGTAACGGTTCATGCTCACGGCTTGGCGTAACACCATAGCATTCCGCTGATTTAACTGAGCACGACATGAGTTTCTTATGGCATGGAAATGGACGGTGCGACATGGGTGCAACACTGTAGTATACGACATGATCCTTGCGGGTTATCGAAGGACGACATGCAAGCTTGCGCCATGATTTAGAATGTCTTAGGCTCATGTCATATTGACGACTTGAATCCAACTTGTGCCAACGACTTAAAATCATGTTGTGTGGATGACTATAGGATCCATGTTGTAGAAATGACATGAGTCAGTTATGTCGTGTGTCATCGTTTGTGAATACTTCTTAGTTCTGAACTGCGTTCTAAGAACGGGGTTAACATTTTCCCCACGAAGCTCGTGTTTCTCGCTTGCGAGAAATGCGGGCTTCGAAATTAACACAATGTGCTTCGAGATTTAGTCATTTGGTGGCTTTTGTTTGTTATGGTAAACCTTGCTGTGATACCTGCTCTGTAATAAAAACAAGTAATTGCATGTTTTTTGGACTTATACTTTGTCATTGATCGCCCACATCAATAACAGATTAGCTTAATCATTAGAGAACGAATTATAACAATTTTTTTACTTTGAATTGAATAACGTGTCTGCACAGAATTATTTTATCCAACGATTTATAACCCGTCAAATATTGCTTGCGCAAAGATGGCATTCTAATTCGAATTTGCATTAACGCTTGAAATCAACTAATCGACTATGCCAACTGTGGATTCCAAACACTATCGCCTTATAACTTATATGATGGTATACGATATTTCTCATTTGAGAAACACGTATTTGAGATTTATTTTCTGTTTCTCTTTGGAGAATCTTTGATTATCTGTGCCCCGGCTCTGGAGGTCATCACTAGTCTTCATTATGAGAAGAATTTTACTGCTCAATGTTTGTTTGTCTTGCTGATCAGTTTTGGCATAGAAGATTCCGTTGGATGCCCCATGTTTTAGTGAGATTCTTTTAATCGAACATCTTGTCTTTTTCTTGCGATTGAGTCAACATGATGGATTTCATTGAACGTAGTTGATATCTCCTGTGGAGAAGTCGCTTTCTCTATGGAAAGGGATTTTTGGTTGTTGCATCATTTTGCAGTGCGAACTCCCGCGAGGTTTGGGTTAAGGCTGCATCGCTCCGCGCTTACGAACTCCCATGCTTTGTCCTGCTTTAGCAAGCTCCCACACTTCGTTTCGCACCTACGGATTCCCGCCAATCATTGGGTTAAGGCTGCATCGCTCCGCGCTTACGAACTCTCATGCTTCGTCTTGCTTTAGCAAACTCCCGCGCTTCGTTTCGTGCCTACGGATTCCCGCGAACCATTGGGTTAAGGCTGCATCGCTCCACGCTTACGAACTCCTACACTTCGTCTTGCTTTAGCAAGCTCCCGTGCTTTGTTTCACGCCTACGGATTCCCGTGAACCATTGGGTTAAGGCTGCATCGCTCCGCGCTTAGGAACTCCCACGCTTCGTCTTGCTTTAGCAAGCTCCCGCACTTCATTTCGCGCCTACGGATTCCCGTGAACCATTGGGTTAAGGCTGCATCGCTCCGCGCTTGCGAACTCCCATGCTTTGTCTTGCTTTAGCAAGCTCCCGCGCTTCGTTTCGTGCCTACAAATTCCCGCAACCTTTAGGGGATGAGGTTTTGGATCCGTGACAGCTTGTTGCTCTATTCGTCGTTTGATTCATTGGGACTTCCTTGATCAACCGCTGAGTTGGTATTATCGGAGTTGCCTCATTTCATCGGATCTTGAGGAAGCAAACGCCTACGGAATAGCCTGCAATGAGAAAATCATCTTTTAGCAAATTTTTATGTATATTTTGCAAGTCAGAGATTTACACAAGCAGGTGACATTTCATTCGTAGCACTTTTATTCTGTACAATGCATGTAAACCATTATAGACTTTTTACAAGAAAGTAAAACATAGTAAAGAGTAAAGTAATGCAGAGAGGCGATAATGATCCCTTATTCTGATCCGTAGATATTAGCTCATCATTAACGGTTGTCAGTTGATTATCAGTCTTGGAGTGATCTGAGAAGAAGCTACGTTGTTTGGTCCAGACTGATCACTTGATGCCCCTTGCCCTAGGGGAGCTGCAGAAGGATTTGCATCTTGGGAGTTCTTCACAAATTGTTGTAGACGGATCTTCCTAATCAACTCTTCAATTAATGATTTCAGATGTCTGCATTCGTTGATGCCGTGGCCCGGCTGATTATGATACCGACAGAACTTCCCGGATTTAGTCAGATGGTTATTCATTTTTATTGGCCGAGGCTCTGGGTAATCTTCTGCGTCCTTTGTGGCAAGGTAGATGTTCTCGGTAGTGTTATTCACAGGAGTTAACTCAGACGGGTCAAGAAGGTGAAACTTATTATTAGCTTTGTTGCCATTTCTGTCATTTAATCGCTTCTGCCCCTGAATATTCTTTTGATCGCACTGAGTTGCAGTACTTTTGGGAGCCTCAAGAAGTTGGTTACCACCGATGATCTGAAGAGGTATAGGATCATCATCCACTCTCATGTACTCCTCCGCCTTCTTATACAAATTGTCAACCTTAGTTGGTTCCTTCATCTTTATCCATCTTCCGAATTCGCTCGTTTTGTCTATAGCGTCGAGTAAAGCCATGAGAATTATGCATGGCTCTGGATTCCTTACTTCAGACAAGGCAACATTGAATCGACTGAGGAAGGCTTTGACAGTTTCACCTAGATTCTGTTTCATTGCTGAAAGTGTTATAGCATCATTGGCTTTAGTAGCGTACATGCGGAACTTCTCCTTGAACTTTTTGGTGAGGTCAGAAAATCGATCGATAGACTTGGGCGGCAGCTTTGTAAACCATAGTGATGCGGCACCTTCTAAGTAGAGAGGAAAGTACGTGTATCTCATCTCATCGGTCGCCTTAGCTGCACTCATTTGCCATTCATATTTGAATAGGAAGTAGTTCGGATCAATGAGACCGTTGTACGGAGGCAAAGTCGGAGGATTGAACTTCTTCGGAAATTCTACTCCAAGGATTCTTTTGGTGAATGGAGTCCTATTGGGAGAGAAGTCCCATTCTCTTTCGTCGTCCTTGCTAGCTTGATTCTTTTTCATGGCTCGTTCTACCATGTCTGAGATGTATTCTTCAGTGCTATGGCGCTCTATGAAGCTGAGCTCTTTACCAAACGTTCGTCTAGGCATATGATCTCGATTAGAGAGCTTAGGTCCTTTTCCTTCTCGACGAAGAGGTGCCCCCGTGATAGGATTTGCGGCTTTTCGAGCATTCGCTTCAGAATGGTCCTTAGCTTTTGATCTCAAATTCTCGATGTTAGCTTCGTTCCTGTCACTTGCCCAATCATAATCGTCTTCCATATTGTCGTTGTGGTTATGATTGGAAGCAGGCGATTTATCATTTTCCTCGAGATCCACATGCACCTTTGAAGGAGGTGGATTTGATCGAGCATTAATAATGGCGTCTAGTTTCTCCATCATTATTTTAGTAGAGGCATCCACTCGGTTGTTGACGTTGGCAATAACAACTTTTAATTCATTTCTAGTCACACCAGCTCCACTTATCGTGTTTTCACCAACATCGAAACGGGTAGTGAGCGGTGTTTCTTCATTAACAACATTATCGGCTTATACCACGATTTTGCTAGTGGTCTTCTTAGATTTGGCCATAATTTCGGAGAAGTATGTGGCTTAGAACTTCAATGTGAGTCTCTTAACCTCGTGAGAGTGTGAGAGAAGGTAGGAGATGTGAACGCGACCCCACAGTGGGCGCCAAATGTTTGCTCCAAATTTGGGATCAAACACCAAAGGTGTAAAAAGTCACACTTCACCGATTCAGTAAGAATATGGAACCGCGTAATCGCGAAATAAACGGATAAAAGCAAGTAAGAACACAAAGGAATTTTTATAGTGGTTCGATTCTTTATGAATCTACGTCCACTTTCAATCAATTCTCATTATATTACTCAAGCTTACAAAATATGAATTTTCCCTCATTACAATCATTTCTCTCTTTCAAATCTCTTGACGATTTACTTTCACTTGAATTTGGTGAAGAAAATGAAGAGAGCTTTTAGCTTTGTGATGAATCTTCAACCACTTGTGTGCTTTGATCCTTTTCCATGATCTTCATAGATTTCGTAGTGAATTAACATTTGATTTTAAGCTTCGGAGAGGAGAAGAGATCGTTTGAACGATGCTTGAGAGACTTATTATGTAGCTTGAATGAGATTGAAGGTCCTTAGATTTGATTGGAGAAAGCTCTTATGAGCATTCACTTGGATTTGATCTTCATGAAGTTAGAAAAGTGTTGTTAAATCCATGGAACCCATTAGAGAAGTTGTAGATGAGCTTTTAATTTGACGGAGTCTTCTTGTAGAAATGAATTTTCGGTCCCCCCCCCCCCCAAATGAATTATGAGGGGTATTTATAGGTGATTTTCGGCCCGGGTGGCAATTCTGTAATTATGCTGAAAACGCCATGACTCACCGCGCCATGACTTGGAATGCCATGACATCGAACGCCATGACTTGCTTGCGGCATGAATGGTTTCATCTTTGAGGTATATGGTATTAAAATGCGGCATGACTCCTTTATACCGTGGCGCGACATGATTGAATAATCCAAATAGTCCTTTACGGTTGTCACTTTGCATGCGATGGCATGGCTGAATTCAACGACATGTGATATAAATTGGAACCGTATGACTTCAATCCGTCCCTATGCCTTGGTGTGAACGCCTTAACAGCTTACGGGTCTAAATTACCTTGCGATATGGATAGGCCCAACGTCTTGACTTCTTTCACGAGTTGGACTAATTACTTCGACCGTGCCACGTGAAAGCATATGCACCATGCCGTGTTCATTATGTCGTGAGACCTGTATTGTTGCCTCATTACTATCTTCCCATGTCACCATATTCATGTACACACTGCTGAGTTTAATTAATGAATTCATTTCATTTTACGGATGGAACGATCTGGTTTCCTTTATCACTCGAACCACATGAAAAATTAGAATGACATGCTGATGATCAGAGCGTCTTGGTTCATTGCGACATGAAGGTCTTCATTCAATCTACATGATTTACGATAAAGTCTAACGACATGAATGGTACGCCGATATGAACGGATTGACTTACTACCGCCATGCTTACGTGGCTTGTGAACATTTGTATGGCAAGTTTGGTCTCATTTGCTACTTGAGCAATTCTTTGGCAAGTAACGGTTCATGCTCACGGCATGGTGTAACACCATAGCATTCCGCTGATTTAACTGAGTACGACATGAGTTTCTTGTGGCATGGAAATGGACGGTGCGACATGGGTGCAATACTGTAGTATACGACATGATCCTTGCGGGTTATCGAAGGACGACATGCAAGCTTGCGCCATGATTTAGAATGTCTTAGGCTCATGTCATATTGACGACTTGAATCCAACTTGTGCCAACGACTTAAAATCATTTCATGTGGATGACTATGGGATCCATGTTGTAGAAACGACATGAGTCAGTTATGTCGTGTGTCATCGTCTGTGAATACTTCTTAGTTCTAAACCGCGTTCTAAGAACGGGGTTAACAGTAACGCTATATTACGAACTACTGCGTTGCTGCAGTTCGTTATATAATTAAAATTATAATTTAAGCTTTTAAACAGCGCTTAATAAGCGAAATTCTAAATAAAATCAAATATAAACTTTATATAAATCCTCTTACATTACCAAATCATATAACAGTGCAAATTCAGCCAATTTCGACTATTTCGAAATTAAATTATTATTATATTATTTAAACAAGTAAATTATGCAAATTTATTAATTTCAAACCATTTAAATTCAAATTGATATTTAAAAACAAAATTTAAATATTAAATTAAATGGTTTAGAAACCTAGGACCTTACACTTTAGTACCTTAAATTTTGTAATATATCTTCAAGAACATATAATTATGTGCGTTTCCATGAGGAATGTAACAAAAATAATGATACATGCACACTATTTCAGACTGTCGTATTGTATTTCACTACAACAGTGGTTAGGTATTTTTATCGTCTCCGTTACTTGGCCATGTATATAAACTTGCGTACATATATATAATTAACTAAAAGAAACTTTACATAAGTTAATTAAACATGATTAAGGCACTACGAATTATACTGGAACTGTTCATCTATCTCCTTGTTCTAGAGGAATCGTGTTTCCACCTTCGCTCTCACCGTCTCACGAGGCATCACCGTGCAGAACACTCTCCGTCCACGTCCACCAGAACGTAAGCAACTCCCTCCATACGATCGGACAGCTTTCCCTGTTGTTCCCAACACTTGCACTCTCTTCGAAACCTGATACTCACGTTCCCCACTTTCTTCTATTCCCTGCACCTTCAAGCCGCCTCGCCCACGTTATCTCCTTTCACTCCCACTACATGCTTTGTTCAAGACTCCTTCTTCTTTATACTCCACGTCAAAATCAAGCATAGTTCCCACACCTTCTTGTTTCTGCCACTTCAAAACCCTTTAAATAATTCTCTTTCTTTCAGGATTCAATTACCTAGCTCTTTGAATTTGTTTCTCCTAGCTCACGTATACCCGCTTTAATCACTTTGTACCAATCATTACTATCTTGTCCAGTCAATGAAAACACTGCGCGAAGCATTCTATTGCCACACCACTCACGATGTCCTTTCACCATTTCTGCATTAGTCTCCGCTCATCGGAGTACCATCGGTTGACACTTGGAAATGCGCCGTTGCACCCTCACTCTCCATCCTACAACTCGCCTGTCTCGGCTCTATCTTGCGCTGCTGGAAACTCTCCGACTGTTCATGACTTCAACCATAACTGCAGCCACACAGATGACTGCGCTCCACCTAACTTTGGCCATGGGTCGAGACCACCCTCCCCTTCATTTCACTAGTTGATGTCATGGGCTAACTCGAGTTATTTTATGTGTTGTAACTTCTTTATTTTTTCTGGAAAGAAAAGCTTACAGAAGAGAGAAAAGAACGTCGGAGTGTATATATATAAGGCTAGAGATGGAACGTCATTTTCATGGGGTATAACGTTGTCGGCAAAGCTTTGAAATGTCATTTTTGTCTGTAAATACTTTGTCCGCGCGGTTACTGTGATGTAGGCTGATGTGTATACACATCATTAAATGAGATTAGTAGTATCAATCAGTTATCACATGCATAAGGACTTAATTAGGCCGTTTGTTTCTATTTAGCTGAGAGGAGAATGGATGTGTTGATTTTCGAAGTGAAAAGAGAACAGGGGTTGTATACTTGTCGGCCAACATGGGAGATTCATGTTTTGTCTTGTTTGTGTGTTGCTGCATACACATATATTTGCGTGGTACCTTTATAAATTATCAACCCAACTGGCCATTTAGCAAGAAACTGTGTTATATACCCATAC